>CM021104.1:425886532-425922726 GCA_007115665.2 Sequoiadendron giganteum
CTTCCTTGTTGAAGGAAAATTGCCCCTCCTCCAAGAAAGAACTAACATTTATACCCTTATCATGGACATCCATTTACTGATCCAAGTCTTCTAGGGCCTCAAAATAGTTAAAATAGGCAGCATCTTTCTTGTCCTTAAGGGTTCTTTTTTGGCCTCTTCCTTTATTGCAAGATTTCACTGCAACAAAACCCTCCTTATCTTTTTCCCCCTTTCATATAGGGGCTTTCCCTTTATCTCTCGATGGTGTAGAGCGAGGAGGAATCCTAGCTAGATCCCTACCAGTGGAAGTACCTAGGACATTAAGTTTAGGACATTTACACTGTAGGTGACCATATTCATGGCTGATCTGACATCACAAGGGAAAAGTCTCATAGTCCAATTGTTGAATCCATGAAGTAAACCCAACCTAAAGTTCTAAAAAATATGGTAGAGGGTTTTTTAGATAAATCTCCACATAAATACAGGCCAAAAAGAGAACATTCTTCTCCAAATTCTATTATGAAGGCCTCACCAGCTTGCCTAAAAATAGTGCAATTATGTACAAGATGTCATTCCTCTAGAACTCAACCGAGATCCAAGGAAGTCATACCCAAACCGAAACCCTCGATGAAATTTCCTTAGTTGGATTAAAACTAGTGTACCAAGGTTTGATAAACAACCCCACTTGATTGTAGAAGTAGGGACCCATTCAAACACTTTATTTCGTTCTTCCAGGCATGAGAGTACTAGCAAAAAACATCCATTCACAAATTGCATTACCTCCATGTCCCCCTCTGGGTTCCAAGTCCGATGAGCCTAGGACTCAAGAAATGGGAGAGATACCCTGATTCCCATGAACTTACAAATGAAAGCATGGTTCCTCCAATATTATACATACTCTGTAATATAATCTGGCTGGATAACCGAAATCGAGTGAGTTTCACTCTTGAGCAAACAACCATTCACCTTTGGAACTTGAGAAATACCACCCCGAGATGACCCAACACCATTTGAAGCATTACCCACAAAATTTGCATCCTTCGCATGATTAGATGAGGAGAAATCAATCCCCATTACTACATCTAAAAAATACATTAAGTTTGAACCCTTAGGAGTAGCCTCTAGCTCCATGCAACCTTAATAAGAACAAAGGAAATAGAAAAGAAAAACCCACACCTTGCAGATGACAAAACCCCTAGTTTGCAAAGATTTTCCCATTGTCGACTCATCCCCACCACTAAATAGGTTAAAAACATAACCACTAGTAGATATTTTACTATCCACATCTCTTGAATCCAATCTAAGTCAACAAACCCATGGATGTCCAAGAACTACAAGTACTTGACAATTTTTTTCAAGTACCACCCATATTTCTTTGTTAAAAGTGACCCTCATTATGTTGTGAGTGACCACCATGATGTTGTAAGCGATAACCATGATGTTTCTAGTGACCCTCACTATGTTGCAAAGTGACCTTTGTAGAAAATAGAATACTTTGTAATGTCTCACAAGTAGTTGAAGGCTAGTTCTCTCTTACATGATTAACCATAAATCAGGTGAAGGCTCCCACTCTTTGGAAATTTCTATTCTAGTACACACCAAGTCATACATGAAACTAATAACTAAACAAGTATAAGGAGAATGAGACATATCCCCCATATCTATATTTGAAGACGCACATTTCTCAACCGATAATGTAATCACCATTTCAAAATAGGAATACTCATTGGTCTATAGTATGATATATTAAAACACTATAGCATAGACTCGACATACTTTATCCCAACTAGAGATTTATGTTAGCTCTATCTCTTCTAATATATGTACCTAATATAAACATAATAACCCCAAGTTATTCATATCAAACTCTAATTAAAGTTAAGACTTTAAATCTCCAATCATCCCCTTGTTGTTACCAAATATAAATACAACACACACATTCAAAGTGATAACAAGGAGATGACCACCATCCTACTTAAAATATACATGGTAATATAATTTGGACCTTACAAGTCCTAAATTCAAAACATATGAATTAAAATTTTGGTACCACATTTTAAGAAACTATTTGATACCATGAAAATATTTCTTCAATCTAAAAACAAACAAAAAATCCTTACATTTTAGCATGTAGTGCTTGGGTTGTGTCATGTAGATTTATTCCTCCAAATCACCGTGTAGGGAAGTCATCTTCAAATCCATTTACTCAAATATCTAGATCAAAAAAAATTGAAATAGATAACAAGAACCAATTATATGTTAACTTAGAAACTAGAGAAAAACCTCACCATTATTGGTTCCCTCAACCTATGAAAATAGTTTCACAACTAGTTTCACCTTATACTTCTCACCACTACCATTTGAATCAAATTTATTCTTGATGACCCATTGCAAGAAATTGGATTCCTCCCCTTTGGAAATTGAACCAATTTCCCCATGGTTGCCTTCTAAGACTGACTATGATCCATCTATGTTACCTTAACCATAGTTTGAGGCTCATTAGTGTTATTAATCAAGTAAAAGTTATATGCAAAATCAAGTGGACTATACTTCTTTGATTGCCACCTTTTTTGAGTGGATTTCCTCAAGATCTAGCATGGATATGCTTTCTCCTTTGAAGTCTCTAATCTTTATGTACTATATTCCTAAAAAAGTCCATCATAAACCTATATATTATCCTTAGATGGAATTATCTCAATCTTTGGTTATAATTGCATTGTAAACTTTGCACTTTCATCTAGTTTCTCAAATAAAGTAGAAAGCTTGATGTATTTGAAGATCACATTCTAAATATGTAATTCCTTCTCAATTATAGGATCCCAAAGCTTGTACCCTTTCACACCATCATCGTAGCTAATTAAGATAAGCTCTATTGCCTTACAATCCAACTCTAACTACTCCTTAGGCACATGATAATTTACCTCACAAATAAAAAATTGAAGATGCTAAAATGGGGGATTTTCCCCATCCAAACCTCAATATAAATTTTATTCACAAGTGTTGATGTAGGAGACCTATTAATTAGGTAGTGCATGGTGCAAATTATTGTTACTTAGAATTTCTATTCCAAATCAGCCCCAATTAGCATACCCTTAACCATCTATATTAATGACTTGTTCATACTCTTATTAACATTTTTCTAATGTGTGTATTGATTTGTATTATACCATTTAAAACCATTCTATTTATAGAACATGTAAAACTCAACTAAACAATATTCTCCACCATTATCTATTCTTTCTACCTATCTAGTTTTCCACGAGAGCCTTAAACTTCTTAATCTGGCTAAATACCTCACATTTATGCCTAAGAAAGTAAACACAAGCCCTCCTAGATAAATCACCAATAAAATAAATATAATATATAATATTTCAAATAAAATGAACATCTACAGGACCAAACATATTACTATGAATAAGATCTATTAAATTTTATGCAAGCTTGAGTATAACTACACAAAACTTTATTAACAATAAATATAATGTTCACAAGAGGTAGCTTCAAGATAACAATCAACCAACCCCTTTACAAGACTTCCATTTATTAAGGTCCTTAGATCATTATCATCTATGTGACCCATTTTCTCATGCCAAAAAATACTCTTCTCATCTAGTAGATTTCTCTTTAAGAGGAGAATGTGTTTAGGAACTCACACCACATTTCCCAATCCTACAAGTGACCATCCTAAAATTTCATTTGTTGTAAGTGTCTTTACTATAAGTTTAAATTAGCTATATTGTAAGTGCTTTTACTATAAGTTCCTTTGTCTCAATTATATGTGTTGTATATCGCTTTGGTGCAAATAGAAATCTTGGAGCTGTATGTTTTCTAGGTACCTGTTGATGGTGAAAATGACACAAACAACGTTAAACATAATATTTCTACTCTATTTCTCCTAAAAAAGAAAGACAACATATAGTAGCATAACTCCCAAGGTCCTGGTAGTTGGTTCTCAATTGTCTGGTGTCAGTCAATTGGTCCATGCAACTATAATATTCAAGGATCCTTTGCTGGTAATGAGGAATGCAAGTAATGACTTATTCATCGAACTGTCTTTAATGAAAAGGGGGTTTTCAAATAAAATAAAAAGATAGATCAGGGCATACATCAGTAAACATGAATAAAAACTTATCTAATATCTGGACATATATCTTCAACAACGAATGTTCTTCCAACAGATCAAGAAAACCATAGCATGATACAATTTACAGAATAGTCCATACTATTGCATGCATCTAAGGTGCTTATTTTAACATCACAATCACACAAAATATTTCAAAAGACAAAAGAACACATTCTCATTCGTTGCCAAGACCATAGATCAACAGACTTCAATAAATTCAATTCATAGATAATCTAATGAAATAATCTTTAAATCTGGTTTCTTCTAATGATTTTCATCACGTAAGAAACATTCATGCTTCAGCACAATCACTAGCATACAGATAGACTATGATTCATCAACCTTATCCAATAAAACTCACTTTCAACACCATATTGCGTAAAAAAAAAACCTGTAATTATATTCAACTGTAAATAAAGTAACAAAGTATCTCTGTAAAACAACTACGAAAATTCTATCTCCTACTATCAGGTGGCTAATCTCATTCTCATCAGCTGACCCTTACAATATGATACCTCACAGGTATTTATAGATATACAAAAAAATCTGAAGTCCTTTCTATTTTAGGTCGATCCGCCCTTTTAGGGTTTAAAGTCATCTTGGAAACTCAGTTAAACTAAAAGAAAAGAATGGAGAGGAGAAAAGAAAGCCATCCGCCCACAAACTGCGAGTTATGCATGCGAAGGAGAAAAAAGAAAACCATGCATGCATGAAGTTATCAATTATGCATGTGAAGCCTGCTATGCAATGTACTCGTCGTAATAGGAGAAGACTTGTTGAAGCACCTCCAAATCCGGCCCATCAACCCAACTGTCTTCAAACTTAATCCTTTCTAATTCTGCAGCAGCAAATCCTCTCATGTCTTTTAGCTTTGTTAACTCCCTCTTAGTTGCCCTTATCTCTTCTTTAATATCCATTAACCGATCTAACAGCAGATCTTCACCATCATCTCCTTTTTGCATGACCTCTTTAAACCTATCATCCCATTTCTCCTTTATTTGGCTCAAAGGCAGGCCCTCCTTTACTGGTATATTAACATTTACTATGACAGCAATAACTACTTCCAACTCTTCAAACTGTTCATTCAAATCCTTGACAGAATCTTGAACTTCACTTTTATGCTTGTATAGAAAGTTAGACCTAAACCAAAGTATACTGGAATTCTTCTCCAAGAAATCTTTATTGTCCTCTTCAAGTATTGGTTGTTCTAGAAGAGTAGACTTTGACAATTTTCTAACCTCGTTCAACCTCTGACTATATCCTCTGTATTCCTCCTCCTATTCTCCCAATACTTTGACATACTGGTTCATTTCCTCTATTAGCTCCTCCGTCATTTTGTGAACCTCAAAACTGTTGTCTATCACCTCACTTATTTCTTGATTTATCTTATCACTCCACCTATCCAACATTTCTGCCTTACTCCTTACTTGTGCCAAATCATCCACCTCTTTCTTACTAATCAAAATTGGTGTTTCAATGGTGGAAATTTGTTGTGACCTCGGAGTAGAAACACTCTTCAAGAAAGTATGCAACTGATCCAACTGAGCCTTAAGATCATCCTTTCTCTACTTATCTTTCATCATTCTGGATTTAGTGGATGAAGCTACCACATCTATCAAATTCATTTGTTGATCTCTGGTGGGTCTCCCCAAGTTAACAGTGCCCAACTGGTAATCAGTCAATTGCATGTCTCCTACATGCTTTTCCATCATTGGTATGGCACATTTAGCAACAATTTCTCCTCTATCAGTAAGCCTAGTGGAATGTAGGATTTTGGCCTTCTTCTTGGGCCTTTCTTTCTCAATTTCCTTCATCATATCATCCCAATTGAGAGGTTGTGAAGGTGTCACTGATCTCTTCTGAAGATGCAATTTTAACCAAGTGGGAGCACTTGGAGTAGTGGTCATTATAGTTGAAGAAGAAGAAATAGTAGTAGTAGAGGGTGGTTGCACATTTACTTGACGTTGAGAATCAACCCCTTGTTTCTCTTGTTGTTCTTGCTCCACATTTGTCTGAGCAAGCTTTTCAGCTTCCTCCTTGTCCTTTTGTTCTTGTATCCTCTTCTCTTCTTCTTCCTTTTTCAACTTTTATTCTTCTAATCTCTTCTTCTCCATTTCCCGATTTCTCTCTTCCTCTAATGCCCTATGTCTATCGAGATCTTCCTTTTCCTTTTGTTTCCTAATCAACTCCTCATCATCCTTTTCCTTTTGCACTCATTCTGCTTCCTCTTTCTCTTTATAGGCCTCTTCAGCAAGCTTCAATTTGGCCACAAGAACTTCCCTTTCCCTTCACTGCTTTGCCTTTTCTTCCTCCAAATCATGATTTTTTTGTATTAACTCCAGCTTATCATTTTCTTCTTTGATCCTAACATCTTGCTCCTTTTGCCTTTGTTGCTTTTCTATTTCATCAGCTCTTCATTTGGCTTCTACCTATTGTTGTTGGAGTAAGGCATCAGCTTGTGCCTTAGCATCAATTTCCTTTTGCTTCTCTATGGCCTCTACATGTGCTTGATCATTTGAAACCTTCTTTGCCTCCTCAAATAGTGCCCACTGATCCTCCTCTGTCAGTACATGCTCAATTTCCTCCTCTAGAGGCATATTTTCTTATGCATCCTTCTCTGAAAAAGTCTCATCAGAGTCCATTCCAACATCATGAATCTCCAACTTTACTTATTTTCCCTTTAATGACTCAGCAATATCATGAAGAATCCCCTTAGGCATCTCTTTACTTTGCTGCTCTATAGGAGGGACTTGAACAGATGACTCCCCTATCGTTGGTGTTGAAGAAACAGGTCCTGTTTGGGCCTGCCACTCCTACGCCTCTGGTTCATCTTGAGTAGAGGCTTCAAGCTCAATCTAATCAATGTCAGGAGGAAATAACTCCAAAGGCTCCTTGGAAGGCAATTTCCTCTTGATTATTTTGTATCCCTTCCCCTTCTTAGGAGCCAATTCTTGAGGAGTTTTGGTTCTTAGAATATCCCAGTGAATACTTCTATCCAAAACTGGCCTCCCTATTTGCTTTATGTCAATGGTCTCCTCACCATCCCAGTCCACCGGATCCAAGCTTTTGGTGCTAATATTTAATGCTTCATATGATGGATCTAACACCACTCCATCATCTACTAATATATCAGGGATGTCATCCTTGATCCCAAATTCTACCATGAGTGAAACATGCAACCTCTCATAATTCCTTTTCCTGAGGTCATACTCATCCTGAAGATCCCTCCAGAAGTCTTCTAGCAGGTTGAAATGTTTGTCAAAAATCGAAGGCAGCAAAGCATTCATTTTCTTCTTTGGGTCAAAGTGTTTTTGAGTAGTGTACAAACCTAGTTTCAAATGTATCAATTCACTGCAAACTACCTTAGCTCCAACAAGATGTTGGCAACTGTATTCACCCAATTGCATGGGAAACTTATGACACCCTATTTTTTGCTTCAACCCAAATCTGGCATTGACCCTCAGAGCTTGATATACAAATTCCATTAGAACCATCATGTTGCTACAACATCTTGGAAGTAAGTGGGGATGACCTTCAAATCCAGCCAGTCTGAAATAAGTGAACTTGGGGTATTAGATATACCAACATCCCCATTTCGTGATAAAGGCCATAGCTTCTTGACTCAATCTATATCTTGCATCTTCATTAAACCGGTTAATGATTACATATAAGAATGCATCATTAACCCTTCTAAATTGTATTTCAGATACTTGTAGAGATAGCTGATCATAATGATCCCATACTTTCCTTTGTCCATCAGCTTCTCCCAATATACCCACTCTATTCAATCCTGGAAAGATGCCTCCTCTAGTTGCTACATAGACAACATAGGAAGTCATAAGAAGCTCTTGGTTTCCCTTATTCTAGTTAACTGGTCATGAATAGCATCAGAAACAACCATTGGCCAATAAAACTATTGTTTTCCATTAAAGATAGTCTGAATGAAGGGAAACATTCATTCCTTAAAATGAAATGCATCCCTCTTCCCAAAGACTCTAGACAACATCATTATCAAGTCTGATACTTCTTTGTAGAATTATGTCCTCTTTGGTTGATCATGAAGCTTGGTCAAAGACTTCTTCTCTGTTCTCAACCATTTCTTGTTCAAGTGAGCTTTGTTGGCCTCCTTGTATTTGCTATATTTCTCTAAAGCTTCTGCCTCCTTTAACTATACCAGGTTCTTTGGATCCGAGACACTAAACATGTGTTGAAACATTTGAGGAGTTAAATCAATAATAACATTGTCTTGTGAATCCATACCATGCCTAGTGGCTGGATTGTAAGCCCCCGCTGCTTTCATAATCAACTCCGGGCACTGGATAGATAGAGGAAATAAGGTGATGTGAGCCAAGCCAGACTCAACTATTCTTTGAGTTCTCCCTGTTATATCCTCAGTGAATGTTTCTGAATATAACTCCCAAAAATCGTATGAGCCTAGATTGGTGTCAGTTATATCAAACCAATCCGATTCCACTTTGCTTGCAGTGACAACAAGACCCCTATGATTATACCTCAAAGTATAAGGTAGATGCTTCGGCTTTATCTTCTTAGGCTTAGTTGTTTCCTTTGATGTTTCTGCAGGCCAATTCCTTTGGGAAGCTTCTCCTAATACTCTTGACATTCTTTAGCTTTCCTGCAACAAAACCTCTAATTAGATCCTTGAATAAACATAAAAAAATATTCTTTAAAACCTTACCCTTCATATATATATCCGAGGCGGAACCAAACATAAAAACATTCTAAACAGTCTCTTTTAAAACACTGTCAGGCTCGGAGCCAAAACCATTATTGAGATTACAATAATAATGAGTGGGACTGGAGTCAGAACTAGAATGGTAACCAAAACCGGAACCGGAATGGAAACTGATTTGGTTTCTTTCAGATTTCTAATTTCATATTCAGTTATGCTTCCGCTTCTGCTTTCACCTAGGTTATCGTTATTTTGAAAGAATGCTTCTCACTATAAGCGGAGTCGGAGACGGGATGGAAATAGAATTGATACTTATTATAAAACATGGTTCAAAGTCTAGATTGATTCTAATCCCGCTTTCGCCTAAAATAACCATGACGTCATAAGTGTTTTTTTTTAAACAGTTCGATAAATAACTTCATGATTAAGGACTAGGTCATATCAAAATGAAAAGGGCTTAAATATAACATAATAAGACCATCCCCATATGACCGAGAGGTGACTGTACCTTTTAGGGCATCATTTTAAATTAAAAACATGAACACAGAAATGCGTAAAAACCCTAAATTGAAAACCCTCGATATATAATAACTAGGGCATGAACTTAACCCTATTTAAATTAACCAAATTAAATGCGCAAAAGATTCCTAAGTAAAAACAAGATTTACCAAACCCTACTCACTGTGGAACCGTAATTTAACCTACGCATTTAAAAACTAGGGCAACACGATGTGGTCATGACTAAAATGTGAAAACAATCGTGTTAAAAACAAACAGACAGGAAACAAAACCAGAAAAGTCAAATGAAAACAAGAAAAACCTAAACAAAAGGGAAACAAACCGAAACACACGAACTTACAGAAGAATCGCACGAAACCAAACAATCCAAGATGAACAGAAACGGAAAACGTGAACATAAAAAGAAGAACGAGAATAGAAAACCCTACCTCGAATGCAAATAAATAGGTTAACTTCCTAAAGCAATCTGAACGCAATAGTCTCTCTCTCAATCGATTCACTCGCACAAAATCTTCACTGCAACTCTGGTTCACTCTTCAATCTCTTAACAATAGTGGTAATAACTATGTGTTAATCCCTAATTAAGGTAAAACTCAGAGTTGCACGCATGCATGGCACCTGTCATTAATACAATAAATGTAGTAGAGTGGAGTCGGAACTGCAGAAAGAACTGGCACATTACTGTCGTGTGACTTCAGTAAAGGTCAACGACCAAGAAGCGGTAGGAGCGGAATCAGAATGAAAACTATTTTGGAAACTTGAGTAATTTCCCAACTTGGTTCCCATTCTGGTTCTGGTTTCGCCAATAAAGCATAAAGCGAAACAAAACATCAAAATAAAACAAAAAGACCGAAACAAGAAAACTTAACGAACAAAACTTAATTTAAAACGAAAGACCAAAATAAAACAGAGGCGGAGGCGGAACAGGAGTTGATTTTAAAAATTTGAATAAATTATGACTTAACTTCCACCCCAGCTACGACTCAGCCAAAGAAAAGACAAAGGTCAAAAGAAAGACTATCGGGATGGGAATCGGAACGAGCTTTGAAAGAATTTCTAAAACCCGATTCAGTTCCGACTCCGGTTCCGACAGAATAAACCAAAGAAAAACAAAGTATTGGAAAAGAAAGACTCCAAACTTTGTTTGAAAAACAACCAAGGATAAAAACATAAAGGGGGCCCATTTTGACCAAGGCAAAAGATGGGGTGGTTATGCAAGGCATAACAAATGGCGACTCAGCTGGGAAAATGGTTTACCCATTTTCAAGATACCCAAAGAAAATTTCAGTCACCCTAAAACTACTTGGTTTATGAAGTATGCTAACTTGAATAAGATCAGATATATCTAGAATAAGGTTGAGCTGGAATCTCAAATGTATGTGATCATGAGTTATTTATAAATTTGAGTGTGTGCATATATTGTGCATCATTCTTTATAGATACTTTCTCTACTCTTGAACAACTATACCTAAGATTCAAGCTACATAGGTTGAGTCCTTTAACTATCATGCAATAAAATCCTGGGTATTGCTCTGCTGCTAGACAGGCATCCATAGCCCTGATGGAGATACCTCTAGTTCTCTGAAAGCATTACTCTACTGCCATCCAGGCATCCATAGTCCCGATAGAGATACTTGATTACCCATTTGATATTGAGTTTACAATTTCTTTCTTTCTTTTCATTATCATTTTTTTTTTTACTAAAGCTTCACTTGTGGAAATCTTTTATGCACCTTCCTCAATACTCAGACACAATGGATCTAAAATGTGGGTTGAGAACTACAATGGATTTCATGATAGTCTTGGAATCGGATTTTTCACTTGAATCAAAAGCAAAACCATCCTAAAACAGATAGGCATTTACTTAGGCAGATGCTTTTCTAATTTTGTGATAGATTTTTTATCCTAATTCATGAGATATTCACAATGTATCTTCTATCCTTAATAACTTTTCAAACCCAGATTAGAATGATCATAAAACATAAGTTTCAGAACAAAATCCTTTTCAATGGTGATGATGAAAATACCTAAACTAATTCATCTCCTAGTACCAGTAGCATACTTTGAATAACAACCCCTTATCTTGAGATGAACAAAATGAGGATCCCCAATGAAACAAGACAAAATAAAACAAACAAAAACAAACAAAAAGAACAAACAAAACACAAAAACTAAAAATAGAAACTTAATTACATATGATATAGTATAATACATTTTCTTTAAAATATCACACCTTCTATGCACCAAAATAGTGCTTGAGAAACTGACCATTAACTGATAATGGAACAGGCTCTCCTGTTAAGATACTTAAATGAAAAGCATTCTTGACTAGTATCTCAGCCACTTGATACAGACCTAACCAAAGTCTATCAAACTTCTAGTGATCTCCTTTCTTTTCTCTGGCTTTATCCCATAGTAATACAAGATCTGATATCCTAAAAGCTTTTATCTTGGCTCTTTTGTCAAACCAACATTTGACGACAACCTGATGCTTAGAGAATTTTTGCAAAGCAGCATCCCTTTGCTCTTCCATGTTAAGCAAATTAAGTAATCTAACCTCAATCCTATCATCCTTGGTATAAAATTCCTGCATGAACTTAAGAACAGGTATCTATAAATGGATCGAGAAGAATGGGTCTTGGCCATAGACTAACTTAAAAGGTGAGTTTCCTAGGGCTGCTTTGATTCGGGTTTGATCTTCCCATAAGGAAAATCTCAACTAGGTGTGCCAGTCTGTAGGATTGTTTTCTAGCAATTTTCTTATCACTTCCAACAAGTTTTTATTAGTGGAATTAGCCAATCCATTTCCTTGAGGGTAGTAATTAGATGAATACTTCAAAATAAATTTATGTTCATATGCCCATTGAATGAATTTAGCAGAAGAAAAAGCAGGGCCATTATCACATAGTAGAGCAAATGGAACTCCAAACTTGGTTGTGATGTTCTCAATCAAAAACTTGATAACCACCTTTGTGGTGCTATTTTTGCAGGGCTAGGCCTCAGTCCAGCATGTACAGTAGTCAGTTGAAGTCAAGATGAATTTATGTCCTGCAGAAGAATTGGGATTAATAACACCTACAAAATCCAAGGCCCATTGAGCAAATGGACTTACCTCATACACTGATTGCAAAGGCATTGCAGGATTCCTTTCCCTGAGTGCAGAAGTTTGGCATACATGACAGGTTCTGACATGTTGCTGTGCATCCCGAAATACATAAGGCCAATAAAAGCCTGATCTAAGAATCTGATGGGCCAAAGCATCCGCAGATCCATGTCTTGTTCCATGTCTTCCATGGAACTCAGAAATAGCATGCTTGGCCTCTTGCTGATCTAAACAGCGTAAGTAAATCCCTTGAAAATTCTTTTTGTAGATGGATCCCCCTTTAAGCATGTAGTGCAAACTCTTCATCCTCAATTCTCTCCTTTGATTAGCATTCATTCCTTTTGGACATCTGTTATTGAGAAGGAAGAAAATCAAATCTGTGTACTAGGGATCCTTAGTAAATGACTGGACGGTGTATTGTTGACAAGCGATATTTTTGTCCACATCTACCATTGATTTTGATAAACCTTGCCCTTGAACAAGCTTCATCAGATGAATCTCTAAGTCAAATTC
Source organism: Sequoiadendron giganteum (assembly GCA_007115665.2). Lineage (NCBI taxonomy): Eukaryota > Viridiplantae > Streptophyta > Pinopsida > Cupressales > Cupressaceae > Sequoiadendron > Sequoiadendron giganteum. Next base: position 425,899,460 of record CM021104.1, read on the forward strand.
TTGTAGGATTGTCATCCACTTTCCTCTTTTCTCTCCTAACTCACTTTGCATCAGAAGAGACTTCACAGGTAGATCTGGAACTATAGCCATTACTTGACTTCGAAGAATGTAATGTCTGAACTTCTTTACCGCTCGTACCAACACGAAGGCTTGTTTCTCCAGTGGTGAGTATCTCACTTCTGCATTCTTAAAGGGATATCTCATGAAGGAAATAGTTCTTTCTTCTCCCTCTCCTCTTCGTTGTGTTAACACAACTGTACATGAATGGTCAGATGCAAAGGAATAGATATAAAAAGGCTTAAAATAATCTGGGCTTGTCAAAATAGGTGCCTCAGATATTGACTGTTTAATCTATGAGAAAGCATATTTAGCCTCTTCACTCCACTCAATCTTTGCATCTTTCTTCATCATTTCATTTAGAGGTTTGACAATCTCCACAAACCCTGTTATAAAATTTCTAACAAAATTGATCCTACTGAAGAAGGATCTCATTTCTTTCTTGTTGCCAGGCCTTTTAAATTTCAAGATGGCCTCCACTCAATCAGGGTCAATGGATATCCCTTCTTCTGATATGATATGACCCAGGAGTTTCCCTTCAAATACTCCAAACACACACTTCTTTGGATTAAGAGAGACACCATAACTTATACATTTCTTAATAACTTTTTCCAGATCAGCAGCATAGTCTTCTCTATTCCTAGAGAAGATAGTTAAATCATCTACATAAATAATAATACACTTCCCTATCAAATCTTTGAAATCTAAGTTCATTTCCCTTTGAAAGGTTGCTTTAGCATTGATAAGACCGAATGGCATCCTTCGATAGGAAAATGTGCCCCATTTGGTGGTGAAAGTTGTTTTCATTCTATTCTCATGATTGACAAGAAACTCATTGTAGCCAGAATAACCATCCAAGAAGGACATCATCTGAGATCCATTAACCTTTTGTAGTACTTCATCCAGAGAGGGCAATGGATAATTATCTTTCTCAGAGGCTTTGTTTAGATTCCCGAAATCAACACATAATCTGATCTCATAATTCTTTTTGCGTACAGGAACTAGATTTTCCACCCAGGTAGAATGTCTAACAGGAAAGATTATCCTTGTAGATAGGAGCTTTTTCACTTCTTTCTGAATCAAGGGCTTAATTAAAGCATTGATCGAGCATTATTTCTGACAAAATGGCTTGGCTTCTGGCTTGAGAGGTATGGTATGTGTGATCACCGAAGTTTCAAAGGTTTTCAGGTCATCATAACTCCAATTAATGGCTTCAATGTTCTGCTCCAAAACCTTGACTATCTTGTCTTTAATTTCTTGAGGATAAGTCTTTCCTATGAGGACATTCAAGGCCTAAGTGAGTTAAATTAACAGATTCATACTTCCCTCCATCACTCTCTATAGGCACCCTTTGACGAGCTCATGGGTTGGAGTCAAATATTCTCTCCAAAGCTACCATCCCTTTTGGAATATTATTGCTCTTTAAATCCATAATCCCTTCTAGACTCTCTTTCTCAGGATCCCAATCTCCCTGATCTCTTTCAGATTCATCTATTATCTACCCTTCAAAAACATTAGAACTTTCCAAAAAGGCCAATATATGTTGATCATCATCAAATACCTGAAAATTTCGTACATTATCAGGGACTGCTGGGACTGAAATTAGTTCAACTAAAAATCTTTTTAGATCAGAATCTTGCATGGGTTCCAACGTGCTAACAACAACAACAAGTGCATCTGTAATTTGATTTTATGAGCAAACATAAGGCCTCGAGCAAGTGCTTCATACTCAACCACATTTTTTGTGCATCCAAACTGTAATCTGTAAGATGCAAAGTAAGTTTTCCCTTTCGGGTTGGTTAGTTCAATCCCTGCTCCACTTTCTGCTTTAGATTTGGAACCATCAAATTTAAGAGTCCACAATTGGTCTTTGGCTGGGAGTTCTTTCTTAGGGACAATAGGGGATGACTTACTTGAGATATGTGGCGGCTCGGACTTTTGCTGGTCATCAGAAATTGACTTGGGACAAAACTCACTTGAAGATTTTTCTATGTTTTCAACTTGCTCAAAAATCAATTCCTAAACAACTTCTTGGGTTAAATTGCAATCCAACTCATCTTTCATCAATGCCTTGGGCATTGGCAAAGTATCTGGGGTAGGTGTATTGAATGGGAATTGAGACACCTCAACCTCTTCTTGAATTTTAGAGCTCAGAATCTGAGTCTGCTCTACTGGTGAGGAATCTTCCTCTTGAGAAAGGCTAGTCCTAGTAAGAATGGTAGCATCCTTGACCTGAAAAGAAAACTCATTGATTAGGGTTTGGGGTTTCTCTTGACATATTTTCTGAGGTTGATTTACATGACTTAAGATATCTAAGCATGATTGGCATGTTAAATCCGAATGATTGTGATAATGAATCCTACACCAATTAGGAAGTAACAAACTACTCAAATTAGTTTCTTCCCCTAAAACCAGCTTATCTTGTTGTAATTTCCTTATTAGAACCTGGTGGTTGATGCAGATCATTGGTTCATTGTGTTCTAGGGGCAATGTATCCCTAGGATTAAGTACAGAGAAAGTAAGGACTTCCTCTTGTTTGTAAACTCCTATCTCAGTCTCAAAATATGCTACTTCATTTGAAGCATCATACTCTATGATCATATGCTTGATTCTTGGTTCACTTTCAATCCTTATTTGCATTGCAACCCCCTTCCAAGGTAGCCACATGTGAGAGAAATCCAAGGACAAATATCCCCCAATACTTTTCATTAGCTCCCGACTTAGGAGCATACCATATGTCTCTAGGATGTCCGCCACTTGGATATCTATGTAGGTCTGGATCCTTGGATCTGATCCAACCTATACATGCATGTTCTTTAGTTCTCCTACAACATTGACCTCGGTTTTGTCTAACTGAATCACTTTCTTATTGGTCGGGATAGGACTTAATCCTAACTTCTTACATATTGAAAAGGGCATAACATTTCCCGATGCTCCAGAATCTAATAAACAGTTATGCAAATTCTTTCCAAAAATCCTTAAACTTAAAAGAAAAGGCGGGGTACTGGTCTTACCTTTATAGATAGTTGCATTTGTCTCCTTCATAGGAGTCACTTTACCTTTTCCTTTTAAGCGGTTTTCCTCCTCCAGGGCCTTCAATACCACTTCACGTTGAGTTGGGCACCACTTCACGATGTCAAAGAATGACAATGATGTCTTTTGTCTCTGCAGTTCTGCAATAAAATCAAATTTTGAATCATTCCTCACTTGATATTTAGGAAAAGGAGGCGGATTACCTCTATTCTAAGAATTAGAAGGTCCCTTTGGTGGTGATGGATTATTATATGCATTTTGGTTAGGTGGGACCATATTGTTTGGAGGTGCAAATGTAGTAAATGGGCCCTTATTCCGATTTCTCAAAAAATGAACACCTTTAGACTGAAAGGCTTGGGCATCATACATATCCTCCTCTAGCCCATTGTCTCCCTACATGGGAAATTGGTATTTCTCTTCAATATTCTCATAAGTCATAGCAGTACTTACTAGCCCATTATCCTGATTGGAATTTCCTACTAGAGGATGGGCATCAGCTTGTGCAATCTTTACAATTTTCTCCATTTCTGGGCAATTAACCACAGAATGTGTTGCAGTATCATGTAGCCTGCACCAATTAGTCATGAAATTTAGGTCAGCTACATTAGCAGTATGTGATCTCTCCTCACCTGAATTAATTATGGGGAACTCCCCCATTGTTAGGTCCAGTATTCCATTGCCTATTATTGTTGTTAAACCTCTAGTTATATCCTCTGTTCTGATTTTGGTAATTTTGGTTAGAGGAATTATAATTCTGAAAGTTCCGATTGGTGTTATGATTCCCATTTAGATTGGAGTAATTTCCCTGATTTTTGTAACCTCCCTAGTTCTGATAATTCTGATTTTGGTTGTGGGGAGGGTTTTGCCTAAGCTGTGTCATGTCATTAGACATTTGAGATAGAGTCTTCTTGAGAGTTTATAGCTCACTAGTCAGTTGAACAATTTGTTCATTTTGCACATTTTTCACTATGGATGGGGAATGAACATGGGTTGATCCTCCCGCTTGTTGATTTTGAGGTTGTTAGGAATAATATTGCATGCCATTACCGAAAAAAGGGCATGGTAGGTGGAGCTTATAACTCAAACACGGGTCCGTATTGGGAGTAAGACGTCCTTGGGATAGTGTTGTACAATGGTGGGTTAGGCATCTGATAATTCATGGGAGGGAGAGTTGTTCCTAAACCTCCTAATTGCAAACTTATATGTTGTTGCAATTTGATAGCTAAATGATAAACCTTAGATAGGGAGTCAATCTCATTGGCCTGATAAGTTCTCTGTAAGAGTAAGCCAATCAAGGGATCAATAGCTCTTAAATATGCCTGAATGGCAATATTCTCGGCTACTAAGTAAGGATCTTGCAACCTACGAAACATCCTTTGGAATCTAGTGTTGAATAGAGGCAATGGCTCATGATGTTCCTTTCTTATGGTGGCAAACTAGTGATACAAGATGGCAGGGTCTACATAAACCCAGAATTGCTTAATGAATGCATTTTCTAAATCTGTCCAACCCAGGATAGATCCCTGAGGCAGATTTAAGTACCAGTTATATGCCATATCCCCCAAACAATAAGGAAACAATCTACATACCACGTCCTAATGAGAAACTTGAGCACATGTACAAGCATCTTTTAATGCTTGTATGTGCTCCTCGACACTTCTTGATTCGCCATGCATGTATTTGGGACAAAAAATTTATGGGCTCTTCGATAAATCATGGATTCCTCCTGGAATAGTCCCTAACAGACAGGGTTTATTCACAAAATAAGCCATGGGTAGAATTGGTTGAGCAGGTGGTGATATAGGCCGAATTGGTGGTGATACTAGCCTAACAGATGGAGGTGATACTGGCTTAACCAGTGGGGGTGATGTAGGTTTAACTGGTGGTGGTTTAGGTGGATTTGGTTGAAATCTAGGTGGAGTAAGTGGTGGTGGCAATGTAGGTATCAATATTATACAAGCATGGGGTCTAGGTCTGACCGGGGTTTGAAGTTATTCTAATAGTTCAAGATTAGTAGAGGATTTGAGAATCCTCTCGTATTTCTCTGGTGAGAATGACACAATGTGAGCCAGCTTGGCCTCTGCATGTGCTTGATCATCTGAAGCCTTCTTTGCCTCCTCAAATAGTGCCCATTGATCCTCCTATGTCAGTACATGTTCAGTTTCCTCCTTTAGAGGCATATTTTCTTGTGCATCCTTCTCTGAAAAAGTCTCATCAGAGTCCGTTCCAACATCATGAATCTCCAACTCTACTTATTTTCCCTTTAATGACTCAACAATATCATGAAGAATCCCCTTAGGCATCTCTTTACTTTGCTGCTCTATAGGAGGGACTTGAACAGATGACTCCCCTATCGTTGGTGTTGAAGAAACAGGTCATGTTTGGGCCTGCTACTCCTACGCCTCTGGTTCATCTTGAGTAGAGGCTTCAAGCTCAATCTCTTCAATGTTAGGAGGGAAGAACTCCAAAGGCTACTTGAAAGGCGATTTCCTCTTGATTCTTTTGTATCCCTTCCCCTTCTTAGGAGCCGGTTCCTGAGGAGTTTTGGTTCTTAGGATAGCCCAGTGAATACTTCTATCCAAAACTGGCCTCCCTATTTTCTTTATGTCAATGGTCTCCTCACCATCCCAGTCCACCGGATCTAAGCTTTTGGTGCCAATATTTAATGCTTCATATGATGGATCTAACACCACTCCATCATCTACTAATGTATCAGGGATGTCATCCTTGATCCCAAATTCTACCATGAGTGCAACAGGAAACCTCTCATAATTCCTTTTCTTGAGGTCATACTCATCCTGAAGATCCCTCCAGAAGTCTTCTAGCAAGTTGAAATGTTTTTCAAAAACCAAAGGCAGCAAAGCATTCATTTTCTTCTTTGGGTTAGTGTTTTCGAGCAATGTACAAACCTAGTTTCAGATGTATCAATTCACTGCAAACTACCTTAGCTCCCACAAGATGTTGGCAACTGTATTCACCCAATTGCATGGGAAACTTATGACACCCTATTTTGTGCTTCAACCCAAATCTGGTATTGACCCTCAAAGCTTGATATACAAATTCCATTAGAACCATCATGTTGCTACAACATCTTGGAAGTAAGTGGGGATGACCTTCAAATCCAGCCAGTCTGAAATAAGTGAACTTGGGGTATTGAATATACCAACATCCCCATTCTATAATAAAGGCCATAGCTTCTTGGTTCAATCTATATCCTACATCTTCATTAAGCTGGTTAATGATTACATATAAGAATGCATCATTAACCCTTCTAAATTGTATTTTAGATACTTGTAGAGATAGTTGATCATAATAATCCCATACTTTCCTTTGTCCATCAGCTTCTCCCAATATACCCACTCTATTCAATCCTAGAAAGATGCCTCCTCTAGCTGTTGCATAGACAACATAGAAAGTCATAAAGAAGCTCTTGGTTTCCCTTATTCTAGTTAATTGGTCATGAATAGCATCAAAGACAACCATTGGCCAATCAAACTGTTGTTTGCCATTAAATATGGTATGAATGAAGGGAAACATCCATTCCTTAAAATGAAATGCATCCCTCTTCCCAAAGACTCTAGACAACATCATTATCAAGTCTGATACTTCTTTATAGAATTATGTCCTCTTTGGTTGATCATGAAGCTTGGTCAGAGACTTCTTCTCTGTTCTCAACCATTTCTTGTTCAAGTGAGCTTTGTTGGCCTCCTTGTATTTGCTATATTTCTCTAAAGCTTATGCCTCCTTTAATTGTACTAGGTTCTTTGGATCCGGGGACACTAAACATGTGTTGAAACATTTGAGGAGTTAAATCAATAATAACATTGTCTTGTGAATCCATACACTGCCTAGTGGCTAGATTGTAAGCCCTTGTTGCTGTCATAATCAACTCTGGGCATTGGATAGATAGAGGAAATAAGGTGATGTGAGCCAAGCCAGACTCAACTACTCTTTGAGTTCTCCTTGTTATATCCTCAACGAATGTTTCTGAATATAACTCCCCAAAATTGTATGAGCCTAGATTGGTGTCAATTATATCAGACCAATCCAATTCCACTTTGCTTGCAGTGACAACAGGACCCCTATGATTATACCTCAAAGTGTAAGGTAGATGCTCTGGCTTTATCTGCTTAGGCTTAGTTGCTACCTTTGATGTTTCTGCAGGTCGATTCCTTTGGAAGCTTCTCCTGATACTCCTGACATTCTTTAGCTTTCCTGCAACAAAACCTCTAATTAGATCCTTGAATAAACATCACAAAATATGCTTTAAAACCTTACCCTTCATATATATATCAGAGGCGGAACCAAACATAAAAACATTCTAAACAATCTCTTTTAAAACACTGTCGGGCTTGGAGCCAAAACCATTATTGAGATTACAATAATAACGAGCGAGACCGGAGTTAGAACTGGAATGGTAACCAGAACCAGAACCAGAATGGAAATTGATTTGGTTTCTTTCAGATTTTCTAATTTCATATTCAGTTCTGCTTTCGCTTTTGCTTAGGTTATCATTATTTTGAAAGAATGCTTCTCACTATAAGCAGAGTCAGGGATGGAAATGGAATCAATACTTATTGGAAAACATGGTTCAAAGTCTAGATTGATTCCAATCCCACTTCCACCTAAAATAACCATGACGTCATAACTATTTTTTTTTTTAACATTTTGATAAATAACTTCATGATTAAGGACTAGGTCATATCAAAATGTAAAGGGGCTTAAATATAACATAATAAGACCATCCCCATATGACCAAGATGTGAAGGTACCTTTTAGGGCATCATTTTAAATTAAAACACGAACACAGAAATGCGTAAAAACCCTAAACTAAAAACCCTCAATATATAATAACTAGGGCACGAACTTAACCCTATTTAAATTAACCAGACTGAATGCACAATAGATTCCTAATTAAAAACAAGATTTACCAAACCCTACTCACTGTGGAACCGTAATTTAACCTATGCATTTAAAAACTAGGGAAACATGATGCGGTCACGACTAAAACGTGAAAACGACCGTGTTAAAAACAAACATACAGGAAACAAAACCAAAAAAGTCAAATGAAAACAAGAAAAACCTAAACAAAAGAGAAACAAACCAAAACACACTAAATTACAGAAGAATTGCACGAAACCAAACAATCCAAGATGAACAAAAATAGAAAACACGAACATAAAAAGAAGAACGAGAATAGAAAACCCTACCTCGAACGCAAATAAATAGGTTAACTTCCTGAAGCAATCTACGTGCAACAATCTCTCTCTCAATCGATTCACTCGCACAAAAGCTTCACTACAACTCTGGTTCACTCTTCAATCTCTTAACAATAGTGGTAATAACTATGCGTTAATCCCTAATTAAGGTAAAACTCAGAGTTTCACACATGCATGGCACCTATGATCAATGTAATAAATGTAGTAGAGCAGATTCGAAACTGCAGAAAGAACTGGCACATTACTGTCATGTGACTTCAGTAAAGGTCAACAACCAAGAAACGGAGGGAGCGGAATTAGAATGAAAACTATTTTGGAAACTTGAGTAATTTCCCCACTTGGTTCCCATTCCGATTATGGTTCCGCCGACAAAGCATAAAGCTAAACAAAACATCAAAATAAAACAAAAAGACCGAAACAAGAAAACTTAACGAACAAAACCTAGTTTAAAATGGAAGACCAAAAAAAAATGGAGGCGGAGGCGGAACGGGAGTTGATTTTAAAACTTTGAATAGATTACGACTTAACATCCACCCCAGCTCTGGCTCCGCCAAAGAAAAAACAAAGGTCAAAAGAAAGACTGTCGGGATGGGAATCAGAACGAGCTTTGAAAGAAGTTCTAAAACCCGATTCAGTTCTGGCTCTGGTTCCGACAGAATAAACCAAAGAAAAACAAAGTATTGGAAAAGAAAAACTCCAAACTTTGTTTGAAAAACAACCAAGGATAAAAATATAAAGGGGGACCCATTTTGACCAAGGCAAAAGATGGGGTGGTTATGCAAGGCATAACAGTACCAAAGTTTTATTTACCCTAGGAAAATCCTTTTAGGAATAAACCCATCCTCAAAATATTGAACCAATGTATTCACTATGTTAATTTGGTTACAATATATCAAAAATCTCAAGCCTTCAAAGGATAATAACCAACACAAGTGTAGAGAAATTTGAGTAGCATAACCCCTACATAATCATATCATACTACATCTCCATCCTAGGCACCAACATATACAAAAATATTAAGGAAACTAGAAATGATAAATCATGAACCATGGGAGAATACCACATCCAAAAATGGCACCCAAATCCCATTAGGAATTCCAACGCCTAACTCCCATGATGAGTTAACATTCTAATATTACAAGATCCTCTTACGTTGTTATAATTCATCATAGCCAACTCACCAACCTGGGATCTCTATTTTGGATCCATTATTCCAATTAAAATATTCCTTATGACATGCCATAAGATACATCATAAAGTTGGCTAAAAATTAAGTCTACTATGCAACTTCTCATGTATTGTTTCTAGTCAATCTAAGTTTGTACATATTAGGTCTATACTTGTGTCTCCATGTTTCTATATGTTGAATGTTTTCCTTTATTGAGTATGTCTTTCCTTTCAATTCCACTATTCCTTCCTACCTATCAAAGTTTAATACTTTTCCATCCTATCATGATGATTTGTATTTGTCACCACCTTTCCATTGTATTTGTCACCATATTTTGATGATTGATGCTCAACCCCTAACATATCTTCCTATGGTTTGTCTTGTGTATAGTCAACCCCTAATGCCCGATATTCCTTTCTATGTTTTCATTCCCCTCCTAACTCCCTAGCATGTGTCATTTTGGTCCTAGTATTCTATTTTTGGAACCATCACTTTCAATATGGAAAATTTCCTACCCATGATCAATATTAAAATTTAAAGTCATGAATGTTACTAGTGGTTGTCTTGTTCTATTTGCCACTACTATTGGTATGGATTATTGTTATAGTTAAATATATTGCTAAACTATTTAAATCTAAGATAGAGATCAATATTTACATATGTTATTTGTTTTTCATTATAATAAGAAGATCAAATTTTATTTATTTTCTTTACTATTCAAGATATAACAATTATTATTGATATATAAATGGTACTTTTAAATCTAAGATAACCAATATCTAAGTGAATGCTAGGGTTGATAGTGTCATTATTCAAATAATATTTTTTGTGAAAGATTAATAATTGGAATTACAATATTATTTTATCTTAGGGACATTACAATGGTATCCAAATTGGTTATCATGTCAACCTATGTGTTTAGAGTTTAACTTTGCATGTTTCAATTTTATGCAGTACAATGAAAGAGAAACCATATATCACTTGAGGGAGATTAGGAAACAATGTCAATTTACAGAGAGTATAAATAATTAATTGTATTCTATAGAACCAATTACATAACATAATAGTATGGAAAAAAGAGAAAGGAAAATGAGCACATATGACAACCTAGATGGTTGAGCCGAAAGAAAGTTTGATATGGTGGCATAATTGCTTAAAAATATGGATAGTAATATGAATGTGCCTAATTAGTTGATAATTGAAGTGCTTATGAGGTTACTAATCTAGATGCCACTAAAAACCACACACAAAATATTTGTTCTTATTTTAGTTGCAAGACCAACCTAGCCTACCTTTTTGAATAAGGAGGTAGAGGCTCCAAAACCTTAAGCCAAAACTCATTATTTGATGATATTAGGACTTGTCATTTAGAATAAAGAGCCCTTATTAAGGAGATACAAAGTAAAATAACACTCCAATTATATGATCGTGAATAAGTATTATAATAGTCACAAACCTAAGTCTAGGTTGCAAGCCTTTCAAAGATACATTTAGCAATCTTTAGATAGGTTGACACTCTCTCCTTATGATGGATATGTAGACAACAAAAAATTTCTAACGTGTTTCTTATGAATTCAACATCATTTCTCGTCATCATCACTCATCAACTCCTTCATCACTGTTAATTAAATAATTTTAATTATTTGATTAATCAATGCAATTAGATTTCCAAAATCCATATGAAATAGTTTTTGTGCTTCTAGATTGTGTTGAAATTTTTTCATCAACATTTTGGATCACACTTCGTGATCCATCACCAAGATAGAGAGTTGAAGAGGATGAGAACATATTAGTTGCAGACTAGCTGGAGAGGAAGATAAATAGAAGGAGAAAGGGGGGAAAGAGGGCACAAACCACGAGGGAAAGAATAAAAGATAAAAATAAGTAAAAAGAAGAAGAAAGAAAAAAAAGAAAAATACGAACAATATATTCAAATATAAAACTAAAAACAACCATAGACATTTACTATATATTGTATAAAAATATATTTTTTATTTTATATATATCCAAAGAAAAATATATATAATACTAAAAACTATATATATTATAATATTTATAATATATTGTATGTATAAATATAATACAATATATTATATGCATACCAAAATACAAACAATATATACATAAGTAAAACTAAAAAACCAAACAAAATATACACGAATAAAACTATAATAAACAATAATACAAACCAAAATAAACATGTATAAAAACAAAAACAATCACATGAATTTACCATATATTAAAACAATTATACAACATATATGTAAAAAACACTATCATAAATGAGTATAAAGCAATATATATATATAAATATAATACTAAAAACTCGATATATTATAATCTATATAATATATTGTATGCGTATATATAATGCACTATATTACATATATTATATATATGTATAATATATAAATATAAATATTTAAAAAGAACAAAAATACTAAAACCAACACAAAACTAAAAACACAAACAAAATACAACCAATATATGCATAAATAAAACTAAAAACAATCACAAGTATTTACAAAGTATTACAAAAATAATACAAAAAATATATGAAATATAATATAATAAATATATAAAAAGTAATATATACGAATAAGACTCAAAAAACAATAATACAAAATACATTGAAAAGAGAAAATTATGAAAAATAATGAATAGAGAAAATATATGAATAGAGAAAATTATGTAATATAAATATATTGAATAGAGAAAGCTATGTGATATAAATATACATGTAATACACGCGAATAAAACTAAAAACAAAAATAAAAACAAAATAAACATGTATAAAAACTACAAATAATCACAAGTATTTACAAAGTATTACAAAAATATATGAAATATAATATAATAAATATATAAAAAGTAATATATACAATAAAACTCAAGAACAATAATACAAAATACATTAAAAAGAGAAAATTATGAAAAATAATGAATAGAGAAAATATATGAATAGAGAAAATCATGTAATATAAATATATTGAATAGAGAAAGTTATGTGATATAAATATACATGTAATACACGCAAACAAAATTAAAAACAAAAATACAAACAAAATAAACATGTATAAAAACTACAAACAATCACATGAATTTATCATATATTACAACAATTATACAAAATATAAGTAAAAATGCACTATATTATATGAGTATAAAGCAATATATATATATTGCTTAGTACTAAAAGTTCTATACATTGCAATATATATAATATAATGTATGCGTATATATAATGCAATATATTGTATATATTATATATACATGTACAAAAATATAAATATAAATCAATATATACGAATAAAACTCAAAAACATTAATACAAAATACATTGAAAATAGAAAATTATGAAAAAAAATGAATAGAAAAAATTATGTAATATAAATATATTGAATAGAGAAAGCTATGTGATATAAATATACATGTAATACACGAATAAAACTAAAAACAAAAATACAAACAAAATAAACATGTATAAAAACTACAAACAATCACATGAATTTACCATATATTAGAACAATTATACAAAATATAAGTAAAAATACACTATATTATATGAGTATATATATAATACTAAAAACTCTATACATTGCAATATATATAATATAATGTATGCGTATATATAATGTAATATATTGCATATATTATATATTGTATTTTTTATATAATTTTGTATATTTTTAGGTTTTCATTGTAAATTCGTGTGTTTGTTTTTAGTTTTATATATGTTTATTTTGGTTGTATCTTTGTTTGTGTTTTTAATTTTTGTGGTGGTTTTAGCATTTTTGTTCTTTTAAACAATTTATATTTGTATTTTTGTACGTGTATATATAATATATGCAATATATTGCATTATATATATGCATACATTATACTATATATATTGCAATGTATAGAGTTTTTAGTATTATATATATAGCTTTATACTCATATAATATAGTGTATTTTTACTTATATTTTGTATAATTGTTGTAATATATGGTAAATTCGTGTGATTGTTTGTAGTTTTTATACATTTTTATTTTGTTTGTATTTTTTTTTTTAGTTTTATTCGTGTGTATTACATGTATATTTATATCACATAGCTTTCTCTATTCAATATATTTATATTACATAATTTTCTCTATTCATATATTTTCTCTATTCATTATTTTTCATAATTTTCTCTTTTCAATGTATTTTGTATTATTGTTTTTTGAGTCTTATTTGTATATAGTACTTTTTATATATTTATTATATTATATTTCATATATTTTTTGTATTATTTTTGTAATACTTTATAAATACTTGTTTTTTATAGTTTTTTATTTATGTATATGTTAGACATAAACCCGTTGTGTTTTTTAGGTTTATTGTTGGTTTTTTATTAATTTTTGTTCTTTTAAATGTATTTATATTATATATTATCATTATATATATAATATAGTGCATTATATATACGCATACAATATATTATATAGATTATAATATATCGAGTTTTTAGTATTATATTTATATATATATATATTGCTTTATACTCATTTATGATAGTGTTTTTTACATATATGTTGTATAATTATTTTAATATTTGGTAAATTCATGTGATTGTTTTTGTTTTTATACATGTTTATTTTGGTTTGTATTGTTGTTTATTATAGTTTTATTTGTGTATATTTTGTTTGGTTTTTTAGTTTTACTTATGTATATATTGTTTGTATTTTGGTATGCATATAATATATTGTATTATATTTATACATACAATATATTATACATATTATAATGTATATAGTTTTTAGTATTATATATATATTTTGCTTTGGATATATATAATATTTGTACTATATATATAAAATAAAATATATTTATTTATACAATATATAGTAAATGTCTGTGGTTGTTTTTAGTTTTATATTTGAATGTATTGTTGTATTTTTTTCTTTCTTCTTCTTTTTACTTATTTTTATCTTTTATTCTTTCCCTAGTGGTTTGTGCCCTCTTCCTCTGCCCCCCTCTTTTTCCTTCTATTTATCTTCCTCTCCAGCTAGTCTGCAACTAATATGTTCTAATCCTCTTCAACTCTCTATCCTGATGATGGATCAAGGAGTGTGATCCGAAACGTTGATGAAAAATTCCAACACAATCCAATCAAAAGCACAAAAACTATATTATTTGATTAAGCTAACACATTTCCCTCTTTAATTAAATATTTTTTAATTATTTAATTATTCACCATTTTACTCATCAACTTTAATAAAATATTTTTTAATTAATTAATCATTTTCCTCCAACCACTTTAATTAAATAATTTTTAATTATTTAATTAGTAATTATTTCTATAAAATTAAATAAATTATTTAATTTATTTAGTTTGAATTTGCACATTCCTCTAAAAAATAATTATTTTCATTATTTTATTTATTTCCTAATATATCACTCTATTTTTATTCCTCCAACTTTAAATTTAGTGATTTGATTGAAAAGCAACCTCAGATCACTATCACTCCCTTCTACTTTATCCTATCATGCAATCAGTCCTCGAATTCATGTAGTCACTTAACTCCTCATCACAACCCCTCATCCTAAAACATTTCATGTGCACATTCCTCATGATATCCCAAACATCTTCATTTTTTGATCAAATATCATTGAAAGATATGAAACACACATCATTTAGTCATTCAATCTATCCATGAATTTTGCATCTAAACTATACTCATTTTTACATTTTTTTTTTTCTAAAAAGGTTATGATAAGGTTTTATGAGCAATCTACATATTATCAAAGTAGAATAATCACGTTTTACAATGGAATAAGGCTAGGCATTTTGTGGAGGTGAAGTAGTTAGTTTACTTTGATTTCATTTTCTTTCATGTTTGTGCACACGCTTCATTAAGATTAGGTTATTTGATTATTAAATTGGGTTTTTTATTGCTTCATTTCCTTTATTGAATTCATTGATTTGATTTCTCCTATTCATATTTTGGCACACTTGGTGGGACCCACATCCTTGATTTTAACAGTTGCATTGAGTTTCCTTGAGTTTTTAAGGTTACAGGTGTAGAATGACGCAATTGATCCCAGAATAGAACTTTTGACAACATAACGACATTTTTGATAGCATAGTGGTGCTTCTGATAGTACTTTGGCATATTTTATAGTTATAGAGATGTATTTTATCTCTATGTTTTCTTTGTTTGTAAGCTTAATTTACCATAGTGGCACTTTTGACAAAGAAGTGGCACATCTGACTATGGTTCGACACTTTTGATAACTAGAATGACACATTTGGTAGGTAAAGTGGTGCATATAATAGGTAAAGTTTCACTTTTGACTCTATTCTAGTGCATTTGATTAACATAGTAACACATCCAATCTTGTGAATTTGATTTTTCTAGGCTAACTTTTGCATGATTTTTTGGTACTAATCAATTTGTGCAACTTAGCAATTGTTGGGAGAACATAGGGTAAAATGGATTGCTGACGAATTTAGTGCAAGAATTTTAAATTGCTTTAATTTTTAAGTAGTTACACACTTCATTTGGAATTTAATTAATTAATCTTGTATGTCATGTTTGGTGAACTTCTAGTGTGTATGCTCTCCCCTTGTATCTAGTGTGAACCTAGGGATCAAAAGCGCTCTTTGTTCACATTTTTTCAAGTTTACCCAAGGAGTATTAGTAAATTATTCTCTCACCTTGCACTTCATACAATATTGGAGATTAGAAACACTAGTATCTTCTTTTTATTTTTAGTAAGGGGATTGCTTGAGGATTTCATTATCCCAAGGGTGACCTCAACCATATTTATTGGCGAGGTATATAAAGGGGGATAATAAATTTGTACCTCAAAGTGTGGTCAACATCGTTCAAGCCAAGCTGCAAGAACCTTAGTCTATCGAGACTTGTTTGGTGAGGAGGAGAGGGGAGACCCCCTAGTCTCGAGCATTGTCAAGAAGGATCATTGTCCTTAGAGTCAATACAAACCTTTTTTTTAGAGATATAAGACCTTTGACCATTAATCTAGCTATGGTGAAAGTTACAATATCATGTCTAAAGTTACTCAACATGTACCATCCTAAGGAGATATAAGATTTTTTTAGAGGTGTAAAAACCTTCAAGGGAAGGGGAAAGGTGAGCCCTTATGTGACCAAAACCCTATCTATTCCCTCTTGATTATGGAACATGCATGCACAATCCTACGATATTTTATTGCTTGGGCCCACACTAGTGCGACACGCCCTTAATGAATAGTTAGGTTATATTTTTTGGCATTTTTTCTTGTGAATACTAGTAAAATACCATCTACAAGCTACTACCTTGAAGTCAGTTTCCATCTTGTCTACTATTTTGTACCTCTCATCAAAAATTTGTCCAAACTTGCAAAATTTACCAATAATTACACATAATTGCACTTATGAGTCTAAAACTATGCTTCTAAGATTTAAATTACACATATGATACTTATTGTTGCACTCTTGAGACACTAATGTTTTATCTATGCATCTCTTAGGTAGAATTTCACATTTGATTGCTATTGTGGCACATCTGATAACTACAATGGCACTTTTGACTATCCTTTTGTGTATCTAACTTTACTTTGGCATATTTGACTATTATGAGGCACACTTGATTATCTTATGTTGCATATGATCATACTTTAGCACATCTAAGCTTCAAAATTGTGCATCTGACAATATTTTATCACTTTTGATATGATACCTACTTAACCTATTTTGACAACCTAAAATATTTTTTTGACAAAGTGGTGTATTTGAAACCTACTATGTCACTTTTGAGATTTCTTTGATGCATTTGAAACCTACTATGGCACTTTTGACCTTACTATGGTGCATCTGATACCCACAATTGCATATTTGATTCACATAGTGATGCTTTTAACCTACATTAAAATTTCCAAAATTCTCAAAAATTTAGTTTCCAATTTTTTTGATCAATCAGACCTAAAATTTGAGAACTGTAATACATTTGACCTACAATCACCATCCATTATCCAACAACAAATTGAAATTCATATCCATTTCATAACATTATTTTTATACTTTAGAGCTACTACCCTAGGCTTGGATGAGCATCATCATCAAAACCAATAATCTAAACAACCAACAACCAAAATAGTCATAATACCACTAGATCTTCCATATTTTATCTCTAATTTAGCTTTTTACTTCACAAGTTGCCTATTTCAAGTAGATAGTTGTGTTAGCATTGACACTTGTGGGAAAATTTAATTAGGATTCTTGGTTGCTTCTAAGTTAGTAAACCCACCATCATCCTTTTTTTCTTGGACTCATCAGTCTAGTACAAGAGAAAAAATTATCCTTAAAACTTATCCAAAAAAAGATCTAGATTTACTTTGACTTATTAGATTTTATCTCACATTAATCAACAACATCAATACACATCCTAAATCATCACATCCTTTTTTCCAAATCTACCAAATGTATCTTTATAGAGTTCATTATAAATAACATTCATATCACATCACCCAATTTCCATTTCACATCCTCATCTCATAAGGTCCTCAAATTTGTATGCCTATAACAAGGTCTTGTTATGCCTTGCATAACCACCCCATCTTTTTCCTTGGTCAAAATGGGTCCCCCTTTGTTATTTTTATCTTTTATTGTTCTTTAAACAAAGTTTGGAGTCTTTTGCTTCCAACACTTTGTTTTATTTTTGCTTTAGTCTGTCGAATTGGAGCCGGAACCAAATCAGGTTCTCAAACTTCTTTCAAAACTCAATCCGATCCCCATCCCAACAATCTTTCTTTTTGACCTTTTGTTTTGTCTTTATCGGAGCCAAAATTGGAGTGGATGTTAAGTTGGTGTTTATTGAAAATTGCAAAATCAAAATCCATCCTGTCTCCGCCTCCGCTTTTTCAACTTTTGGTTTTAGTCTAAGTCCTTGTGTTAAGTTTTATTATGTCGGTCTTTTGTTTTACTTTTTGTGTTTGGTTTCGTTTTGTACTTTGTTAGCAGACCTGAACTCGAAACGGGAATGAAGTTAGGAAATTTCTTAAGTTTCTGAATCAGTTTCCATTCCGATTCCGCCCCTGCCGGTTTCTTAGCCATTGACTATTGACTGAAGTCGCACTATAGTGAAGTGTTTGTTCTTCTCCAGTTCCGACTCCGCTTAACTACATTTAATGCATTAATGACAGCAACTTGGCGTAGGTAAGAACTATGATTTTTACCTTCATTAAGGGTTAAACATATCATTATTATCATCGTTAAAAACTTGAAGAGTGAAATAGAGATGCTGCGGAGTCCATCTGAGTGAATCGATTGAAGGAGAAGGAGATAATTGTTGCGAATCAATTCAGAAGGTTAGCCAGGTCTTGCGTTCAAGGTAGGGTTTCTTTTTCTCGTTTTTCTTTTATTTGCTTTTGTATTTTCATTCATATTGTTTCATTGATCGTTTCTAATCATTGAACAGGATTGCTTTCTTGAAGTTTGTGTGTTTTCTTTCTTTTTGTTTGTTGTTCTTGATTTTGTGTTGCGTTTCTAGTTTTATAATGAGTTAGAGCACGGTCGCTTTCACGTTTTGTCATGATCGCGTCATGCTGGGTTAAGGTTTTTAATGCATAGATTTAGTTAGGGTTTTTTCACAGTGAGGTAGATTAAATTCATATTTATTATAGTTTAGGGTTTATGATCACATTTAAAATATTTTAAAATGGTGCCCTAAAATATAGTTGTCCCCATGGTCATATGGGCATGGTCGATTTTATGCTATATTTTAAGCCTTATTTCGTTTAATATGACCTTGGTCTCCAATCATGAAGTTATGCATTAAGTTGTTAAAATCTGTGATGATGTCATGGTCAATATAGCCGGAAGCAGGATCAGAATTGATTTAGAGTTTTGGATGTGTTTTATGTTTAGTGTCAATTCCATCTTCCATCCCATCTCCGACTCCGCTTATAATGAGAAGCTTTTACTTCATAAAAATGTTTACCTAGCGAAAGCAGAACCGAACCTGAATATGAAAATAAAAAATCTGAAAGTTTCCAAATCAGTTTCCATTCTGGTTTCGGTTCCGATCACTATTTCACTTCCGACTTCGAGCCCGCTTCTTATTAGTAGAGTGTCCATTCCAGTTCTGACTCCAAGCCCGGTAGTGTTTTGAAAGGAGATTATTTAAGATGTTTGCTACCTGGTTCCACCTCCGATGTATGTTTGAAAGGTATGAGTTTAAAGACACATTTTGAAGTGTTTATTCAAGGATTTAACTAGAGATTTTGGTTGCAGGAAAGCTAATAGGATGTCGGGAACATCAAGAGAAGCTTCTCAAAGAAACTGGCCTACAAGGACATCAAAGGCAGCACCTAAACCAAAGAAGATCAAGCCAGCATAATTTCCTTATACATTGAGGTATAATCACCGGAGTCCTATTGTGAAAGTGAGCAAAGTAGAATCAGATTTGTCAGACATCATCGATACCAATTTGGGCTAGTACAATTTTGAAGAGCTATATGCAGAAACCTTTGCGGAAAGGGAAGATGTAACAGGAAGGACACAAAGAATTGTTGATTCCGACTTGGCCCATATCACTGTGTTTTCTTTATCAATCCAGTGCCTAGAGTTGATCTTGACAGTAGCCAGTGCCTACAATCTTGCTACCAGACAATGCATGGATTCACAAAACAATGTGATTATTGATCTTACTCCTCAAGCATTTCAAAATATGTTTCATGTCCCAGATCCTAAGAACTTGGTGTAGTTGGATGAGGCAGAAGCTTTAGAGAAGTACAGTCAGTATAAGGAATCCAATAAATCCCATTTGAACAAAAAGTGGTTGAAGACAGAGAAGAAATCTCTAAGCAAGCTTGCAGACCAGCCAAAGAGGGAAGATTTCTATAAGGAGGTATCGCACTTAATAATGATGATGTCTAGAGTTTTTGGGAAGAGAGATACATTTCGGTTTAAGGAGTGGATGTTTCTTTTCATCCAGACAATTTTACATGGCACCCATCAGTTTGATTGGCCTATGATTGTGTCAAATGTTATTCATGATCAATTGACCAACATCAGGTAGACTAAATGCTTCTTTATGACTTCTTACATTGTGTATGCAGCAACAAGGTTGGGTATCTTCCCAGGTTTAAACAGAGTAGGGATAATGGGAGTGTTGGATGGACAAAAGAAAGTATGGGAGCATTATAACCAACTGTCTCTTCAAGTTTCTGAGACTCAATTCAGAAGAGTCAATGATGCATTCATATATGTAGTCATTAACTAGTTAAATGGAGATGCAGGGTACAGGCTAAGTCAAGAGGCCATGGCGTTTATTGCTGAATGGGGATGTTGGTACATTCAATACCCCAAGTTTACATATTTTAGGTTAGCTAGTTTTGAAGGCCATCCACATTTACTTCCAAGGTGTTGTAATAACAGGATAGTGTTGATGGAGTTTGTATATCAGGCTCTTGGAGTTAATGCTCGGTTTGGTTTAGAGCATAAGACAGGATGTCACAAGTTCCCCATGAAGTTGGGTGAGTATAGCTGTCAACATTTGGTAGGAGCAAAGGTGGTTTGCAGTGAGTTGATACAATTAAAGTTAGGCTTATACACAACTCGTAAGTATTTTGATCCAAAGGGGAAGATGTATGCTTTGTTGCCTTCTGTGTTTGACAATAATTTTAATTTATTAGAAGACTTCTGGAGTGACCGACAAGATGAGTATGATTTAAGGAAAAAGAATTATGAAAGATTACCTGTTGCACTCATGTCAGAATTTGGAGTTAAAAATGATATTCCTGATACATTGGTGGATGATGGAATTGTATTAGATCCATCTTATGAGGCTTTAAATATAGGAACTAAGAGCCTGGATCCAATTGACTGGGATAGTGAGGAAACTAAGGATATTAAACAGATAGGAAAAACAGTCTTGGATTCAAGTGTTAACTGGTTGGTGTTAAGAACCAAAGCACCTCAAGGACCAGCTCCTAAAAAGGGGAAAGGGTATAAAAGAATCAAAAGAAAGAAGCCTCCCAAAGAGCCTTTGGAGTTCTTTCCCCCAGACATCGAGGAGATAAAACTTGAAGCAGTAGATGATGAAGCAGAAATACAAGAAGGAGATGCTCAGAAAGGATCTATTATTTCAACACCTGCATTAGGTGAATCTTCCGTACAAGTCCCACTTGCAAAGAAGCAGAGTGAAGAAGTTCAAAAGGGGGCTCTTCATCATATGGCTGAAGCTGGAAAGGGAAAAGAAGTGGAGAGGGAAATTCATGATGTTGGGACATATTCAGATGAGACTGTGTCAGAGAAGCATGTGCAAGAGAATATGCCTCTAGAGGAGGATTCTGAACAGGTAATGACACAAGAGGAGCAATGGGAATTGTTTGAGGAAGTTAGAAAGAATGCTGAGGTAAATGCTAAAAAAATAGAAAAGCAAAATTTAATGGGTGCCAAGACACAAACTGATTCCATACTATAGCAACAACAAATTGAAGCTAAGGCAGCAGCTGATGAAGTAGAGAGACAGAAAAGGCAACAAGAACATGAACTCAAGGTTAAAGAAGAGAATGACAAGTTGGAACTAATACAAAAGATTCATGACCTTAAATAAGAGAAGGCAAGAAACCGGAGGGAGAAAGAAATCTTGGTTGCCAAGTTAAAACTTGCTGAGGAAGCTCGCCAAAAGGAAGGAGAAGCAGAACAATTATGAAAGAAAAGAGAGGCCGAAGAGTTGGTTAGGAAGCAGCAAGAAGAAGAACCAAAGGCAGAAAAACTTAAGGCTTTAGAGGTAGAAAGACTAGAGGCTTTAGAAAAAGAGAAAATAGAAAAAGAAGCTCTAGAGAAAGAAAAATTGGATAAGGAAAGATTGGAGAGAGATCGATTGAAGAAAGAAGAGGAAGATAAGAAGATATAGGAACAAAAAGATAAGGAAGAGGCTGAAAGGCTTGTGCGAATGCATGTGGTGCAAGAACAACAAGAGGAACCAAGGGTTGATTCTCAACCCCAAGTAAATGTGCAGCCACCTTCTACTACTACTATTGCTTCCTCTTCCTCTATGATGACTACTGCTCCATGTGCTCCCACTTGGTTAAAATTGGACCTACAGAAAAAAGGCAGTAACACCTTCACAACCTCTCAATTAGGAGGATATGATGAATGAGATTGAACAAGAGAGGCCTAAAAAGAAGGCCAAGATTCTACACTCTACTAGATTCACGGATAAGGGAGAGATTGTTGCTAAGTGTGCCATACCAATGACAAAAAAGGAGGTAGGGGACATGCAGCTAACAAATTATCAATTGAGCACTGTCAACTTGGGAAGGCCCACTAGGAATCGGCAGATGAATCTAATTAATGTGGTGGCTTCAACAACCAAGTCAAGAATGTTAAAAGATAAACAAAAGAAAGATGAGCTTAAGGCTTAGTTGGATCAATTGCATTCATTTTTGAAAAGTGTCTCCTCTCCGAGATCACAACAGGTAACGGCTATTGAGACTCCAATTTTGTTAAGCAAAAAGGAGGTAGATGATTTAGTACAGGTAAGAGGCAAAGCGGAGATGCTAGACAAGTGGGTGGACAAGTTGAATCAGGAAGTAGGTGAAGATTTGGTTGAGGGTTTTGAAGTTTACAAAGGCACAAAAGAATTGATAAAAGAAATGTAGCAATATATTGAAGTACCAAAGAAACGGGAAGAGGAGTATAAAGAATATAGTCAGAAATTGGAGAAGGTTAGTACATTGCCTTTAACTACTCTTCTTGAACAGTCAATACTTGAGGAGGATAACAAATATTTTGTGGGAAAGACCTCTCGTATACT
>CM021104.1:425927753-426123177 GCA_007115665.2 Sequoiadendron giganteum
AAATGGAGAAAAAGAGAAAACCTCATGGGACAAAACTCCTCTCCAAAAAAGAGATATAATTCAAAATTCAAATCATGTACAAGTAATGGAAGTGATGAGTGGAGGTCTCAACATCAATACCCCCAAGAGCTACATCCATCACAAAAATACTATATAATCAATAGGCAGGAGGGAAATATAAAGACTATATAGCCCTCCTCGAAGTTGCACACACTTCAAAGGATCAACCAAGAATAAAACCATCCACATGAACAAGAAAGTGGTGCACCATGAGCAAGAAGAAAATATGATCAAATGATGATCTTAGAATGCATTGAGATGATTTAAAAATGTACAAGAGCCTTACTTATATAGGCAAAGAGAGAGGAGGTTGGATAACCACCTTAATTGCAAACATTAAATGTCTAATGCATGAGAGAAATATTAAATGCCTAGATAACTAATTAATAATTAATGAGACATGGTCCCATTAAATATTAGTTTCTAGAATACCACCTAGGAAACTAACTCCTAAGTAAATTTATTAATGATGTGAATAGGTCCTCATTAGGAACTAGCTAGGAAATAACCCCATTCACACTAACAAAAAGTGTTATTAGGTACTTATACTTTGTTTAAATCATAAGGATAAAAGGACATGTACACTTCTCAACAAGGAGACATATGATGTGATGCTCTTGAATCAAGAGCACATTTATCAATCTCTAAACCTACAATTACCATAAGTACTTTTCCTCTAGATATATCCTTTACTTTAGAATATTATGATCTAGACTTGACTCTTTGATGGATGTATGAACCCCTTGTTGCTCAAGTAGATTCATAAGATGGTGAATACTTTTCTTCATACAATATTCTTTATTATGACCCTATTTCTCACAAAAAAACACACTTCACATTTTGTTGTGATTTACCATCCTTTATTTCTTTATCCTTCTATTTAGTTGCAACAAGAGCTTGTGGCTTTGAAGGATGCATGGTAGCCATTTGAATTAATTTTTCTTGCTCCTTTGTGAGAGAAACAACAAAATCTGAAAGATATGGATAGTGTAGTGTGCATCAAAAGCATTCTTTATTGCATGAAAAGTGGAAACACACTGAATATTAAGGACCTAAATTTGATGACACTTAGGACTAATTATTCATCTTATTTTTCTATTCTACATTGCTTGATTCAAAACCTTGACAAATTCAATTTATTGAATAGCTCCTTAATTGTATTAGAGCCTTGTGGATTAAGACTCATTAATTCATTGTCTAGTTGGTGTCCCCTCATTACATCTTACTAAAAAAAAATTCTAATGTTGTCCTTACATCATTAGGTGTTGTGAAAAAATTAATATGAAAGAGAATGTTATAATAAATAAATGTACACAATATTCCATAGGCTTCATCATTTCAATTATGCCATTTTCATTTTCCAGTTGCTCCTATAGGTTCAAGTTCCAAACCCATAGTAACACAATGTAATCCTAGTTTCTTGAGATTTATCTCCATTGATTTCTATATCCAGATTTTCACTTAGAAACTTAAAGCTTTCCTTTTGAATGAGGAGATAAAATATGTGTTAAACAACACAATTTTAAAATCATCTCAAC
Organism: Sequoiadendron giganteum; assembly: GCA_007115665.2. Lineage (NCBI taxonomy): Eukaryota > Viridiplantae > Streptophyta > Pinopsida > Cupressales > Cupressaceae > Sequoiadendron > Sequoiadendron giganteum. The sequence goes on from CM021104.1 coordinate 425,929,352, forward strand.
TCTAAAATCTTTGAAATGGAAAGAGCTTTTCATTGACTATTCACACTTCAAAATCTGATGTTTTGTTTGCAAGTTATGGCAAAACAAAAAAGACTCCCCCTTTACAAGCACATAATGGTTTACAATGGTTTGTTCAAACTACTAACTATTTGATGGTTAGTCCTATCCACTAGTAGTTATAATTTAATTATAACACAAATATGTAATGTTACATTAAATGTTAGATACAACAATAAATATTAATAGTATCCTAACATTACATAGAACAATGTCATTAGTTTGCACCAAGATAAAGGATGTTGGCCACTTCTTGTGAAGATGTACTCACTACCTGATTATGGAGGATGGTGTTGGAAGAAAAAATATACAAAGATTGCATATGGGGTTGTTGGAGAGTCCTATATTTTTGGAAGATGCTTCAAAGAATCTCCACGAATGCAGTCTTTATCTCTTGTAGCTTCATGCCTATAGGAGGAGACAAAGGCTTGCATGATGTGTGAAGAGTCACACAACCTGCACAATGTTGGGTGAGTGAATTGTGTAGAGGAAATGACTCTACCCACATCAATACCCAACAATCCTGAATATTATAACTCTTAACTCCCAAACAACATGAAAATGCAAATTGATTCCTCTTTGCTTGTAGGCCAAGCCTATCCCCCAAGGCATGTGGGACTTTGACTAGTATGTGTGGGTGTTGGAGGAGACTTGGCTTGGTTTATTGTGTGAGGATATGATTTGTGCAAGTGGCCATTATGTTTAATCTAAAAAGTGCAACATTCAAAAGGAGGATGTTGCTTATAGAGGGAGGTACTAATATAGGTGTCGCCTAATTGGATATCTCAAATTGGGGATACCAATATATAAAGAGTTGCCAACAAAAAAAATGAAGCCGCCTATGTGGAGGCCATGGGCAACATCAATAAGTACCTTTGTATTAAAACACCAAAATATCAGAGAGTTACGTGGGTTAATAAATACCTAGACCACTAATGAACTAGTTTTTCTTTGATACCATGTTAGAGCCAAGATCAACTAGTCAAGTAATGGAACTTGGTTGAGTTGCAAAAGTCATACAAATTTATGCTCTACAATAGTTAGAAACTGAAATCAATAATTCAATTAATTGAATAGAAGTAAAAATGGAATGGAATAGAATGATATTCTCAAAGAGAGAGATTATACATATAGCATGACTAGTTTGAGTCACTATAGGAGTGCTCAAATCAAGGTGGCAAGAATGCCCCACCAAGTGGAAAATAAGAAGTGACACATATCTAACTAGCTAACTAAATGACACATAGCCATCTAATGTGGCTTAATACATAAATTAGAATAAAAATAATTAAATAATAATTCTATTCTAACACCCCTTTTAAGCTCAACTTAGGTGGGTACAAATATGGATGGGTCTCGATAGCTAGGCCTAATGAGGTACCCATTTACAATGAAAATCTCCCATAAAGTGGAGAAAGGTAGAAAACCCTATTGGGAAAACAATACCCTCCAAAAAGGAGATGATAACAAGAAAGTATAATGTAGAGAAACTATGAAGCCCCCCCTAAAGATAATTCTTAATTTCTCCTTGTGATCTACTAGAAAGAACCTCTCGATTCTCTTGGTGAAGCACCTTCAAATTTTGATGCAACAAGAGATAGTAGAGGAGATGAATTGTCCATACTAGAAGTGGAAGAATGAATTTGTAAGTATGAATCATTTAGAACAAAGTGGGAAAATGTGTAAACATGAGAGAGATGATCAATCTTTCCCACTGGAAAAATCTCTCTACTAGGTGAATCTTGAATAGTCATTGAAGTGGATGTGAACTCAACTATCTTCCCATAATTTGTAAGCTAATAAATGGAAAGAATGTTATTTGTCAATTCAAGAACAAACAAGACATTAGGGATACATTGATTGTATATCTCAATAGTACCTTGTCCAAAAATTGTCAAACACATATGAAAGTGTATTTAGCCACTTGTACTTTGTTTACATAGGAAAGAAAAAAGGACATGTACACTTTTGGATAACGAGACATATGATGTGATAATTCTAAATCAAGAACCTATTTATCAATTTGTGAGCATGCAATTGCCATAAGTACTTTTCCTTAATATATATCCTTTGCTTTAGAAGATTTTAAAATAGATGAAGACCCTTTGATCAATGTAGGTACCCCTTGTTTCTCAAGTAGATGCGTAAGATGGTGAATGGTTTTCTTCATACATTTGTCTTCATTATGCCCAAATTCTTGTAGAAAGCACACTTCACTTTTTTTTGTGATTCACCATCCTTTATCTTTGTGCCCTTCTATTTAGTTACAACAAGAGCTTGTGGCTTTGAAGGCTACATGTTACCCATTTGAATTGGTTTATCTTGTTCCTTTGCGAGAGAAACAATAAAATATGAAAGAGATGGCATAATGTAGTGTGCACCAAAATCATTTATCGCATAAAGTGGAAACAAACACTAAATATTGAGGACCTAGCTTTGAAAAAACACTTAGGACCAATTGTTCATCTTGCTTTTCTATTCCACATTGCTTGATTTGAAACCTTAACAAATTAAATTTACTAAAGAACTCATGAATTATGTTAAATCCTTGTGGATTAAGACTTATTAATTTATTCTCCAATTGATGTCCCCTCATTACATCTTACTTACCAAAACAATTTCTAATGTTGTCATACATAATTAAGTGTTGTGGGAGAATTAATGTGAAAGAGAAGGTTAGAAGAAATAAATATACACAATTTTCCATAGGCTTCATTATTTTGATTATACCATTTTTGTCTTTCAGCTACTCCTATAGGATCGGGTCTTAAACCCACAATGACATGATGTAATCCTAGTTTCTTTAGATTTATCTCCCTTGATTTCTTCCATTTATAGAAGTTAAATAGAGTTAGGATTATTTCCATTTTGCAGAATAACAAACAAGACAACCCCCTTTTATTATGATTTTGATCCCCCATAAATTGTCACTTTAAACGTTTTAATGCATATAATAATTTTAATTGAATGAATAATGGCATTTTATAATTGAGTGTGATATTATTTCCAATGAGATGGACAAGTGATTATTCACTTTCACAAAAGCATTACTTAATTTGAGAAGCTAATCAAAAGTTACAATAAATCCTATTGCCAAATTTGCACTTAGAAACTTAAAGCTTGCCTTTTGAATGAGGGGACAAAATATGTGTTAAACAACACAATTTTTAAATTGTCTCAATGCTGAAGTCTCTAGAACAAAGAGAGAATTTTGTAGACTATTCACACTTCAAAATCCAATGTTTTGTTTGCAAGTTATGGCAAAATGAAAAAGACTCCCCACTTTACAAGTACGTAATGGTTTACAATGGTTTGTTCAAACTACTAACTATTTGATGGTTAGCCCTGTCCACTAGTGTTTATAATAATTGTAACAAAAATATGTAATGTTACATTAAATGTTAGATACAAAAATAAATAATAGTATCCTAACATTACACAAAACTATGTTAATAGTTTGTGCCAAGTGAAAGGATTTTGATCGGTTCTTATGAAGATGTGGTCACTACCTAAGTGTGGAGGGTGGTGTTGGAAGATAGAACATGCAAAGATTACATATGGGACTACTGGAGAGACCTTTATTTATGGAAGAGGCTTCAAAGAATCTCCATAAATGCAATCTCTATCTCTTGTAGCTTCACGCTCGTAGAAGGATAGAAAGGCCTACATGATGCATGAAGAGAGTCACGTAACCTGCAAACTGTTTTTGATAAAATAAGCAACATTTACAGGGTGTTGTACCCTTTACACAATGATCCCAAAGGGCCAAAAAGGAGCAAGACCATTAAACATCAAAAAAGTTTATAGTAACAATATATGAGAGACATAGACATCCAAAAAATAGTAGAGAGGCAGCACAACATAGACCCAACCACTAATTGTCTAAACCCTCCCATTTCTTGACCAGGAGGTTTAACACATCTTCCCTAATCCAGTTGGGGCCTTCATCCATGGTGTTCTTGTCCATTTCCTCTTTGACCAAATTCAAGAGCGTGAGAGTCGACCTGTGAATCATCTTGATAGTGAACCGAACTAGGTAGTTGGCTTTACAATTCAGCTTAGCAACCTACTCCTGCAACACACCGAGCTCATCCACCTCGTCTTCCTTGATTTGGAACTCTGCATCAGTACCACCCCTAGAGTCTAAGGACCTGGTAGAGTCATTACAAATCATCTCATTTAGATCAAAGAAGTGACTAGGATCTTATATGGGTCATTTATCTTTCCACTTCTCTGAAGCTTTAGTGCCTTAAATACTACCACCATTATGAGCCAAGTCGTTGGATATGTCATCAATAGGGGTCTCCTTCTTATGTTTCACCAACTTGTGGGACCTTCTCACACTCGTTTATTCCATCCCCATCTCAAAGCTAGCAGCCACCATCGTATCCCCTTTAGAATATTTTTCCTTTGTACCTTTACCTTCCTCAGAAACTAGAAGAACCCTTAAAAGCTGAGGCACATATTTCCCTTTCTTTTTAGTAGCAGGTTTGTTGACCTTCTTGTGTTTCATCTCACAAAACTTAGCCACAACACTCGACTGAGCTAACCCAATCTCCATTTTCATTTTCTTCGAGGGAGGAGTGGCTAATGTTTCAGTACCAGGATCATCCATAGGGATGGGGGATTTCCTCTTCGAGCCCTCTAAAACAACAGGGGAAGGGTTAGTAGGGATATTTTCAAGGGGTTCCAATTCTTTAATGCACACAACCGAGATAGGTTTAGGAGGGACCATTGCCGAATGGAATTGGTAAATCCTATGGATAAGGCCTTAGTGCAGAGGTAAAGGAGGCAGAGAATCAGGGTCATTCATGGCAATTTCCTGGGAATCTTTGATGAAGCTTTCTAGAGAACAAAGCAAAAAGAAAGGAAAGCTAAGCAAATTTTTATGCCTGAGATGATTTAGCAAAGGTAAGTGGTAGAAATAAAATACCTTGAATCTGCCCTCGATGGAAAAATATTTCATGATGGCGAGACAAACTTATCCCAAGGCTTTGGCAATGCTTCACAGTCAAAACCCGATTGATTTTTCACCAGTTTCTCGTTACCCTTAAATAACGCATTGAGACTCACCAAGTCCTACATTTTAGTGTGTTTTTTGTACTTCATTCCTTCACAGGAAAGGTCAGTAGCCTTACCTATCACCTTTTCATCAACGTCATAAGCAATGCCACCTATGGTGACCCGACGATCCTTCCATGAGCTAGAAAAATAGGCCGACAATATCTCATCATGACCCACAAGATTCTCCATAAGCGACGCTATCCCACCTTCCAAATAGATATGCCAAGCCAGAGGTTCCTGGAAAAACTCCTCGCAATTGTCTGGCTTAGTTCTTACTCTATCTCCACCCATCGTGACCCACAACACACAGTAGCCAAAAGAACACTACTTGAAATTGGAATGCTCGTCGAAGAGAATACCATTGTAAAAAACTTTACAATGCCAACTGGGATGAAAAGTCATAATAAAGGCAATGTGACATTTACACGCGCCGATGGTCAATCTCGAAGACAACTTCCACACTGGCCTATAATCATCAAAAAGAATTCTCAAGCTAAAATAATTAAAAATAATGATGGGATTCAGATTTAAATCCCAAGAGCAAATCAACTTAAAATAGTTACACATTTCCCCAGGCCTAATGAATGTGGGGGGTAGATTTGAAATGTTTTAAGTACGTCTGATAAAATCTAAGGTGAATCAAAAGGTGCCTTGATTTAAAATTATTAATCAATATGGTGGATAGCATCCTTTCACATGATCTCCCAGGGATTTGAAAGGATGTGTTGTACCATTGATAAGGCGGGCCGTAAAGGTTAGGGGCCCCACCAAGGAAAATTAAAAGGTAAAAAACCCCCATGGACACCCACTTGAGTCTAGCACTCGTAATCACCAAAGAATGAACCAACCATTGAACCATCAAGGAATGCCACCTTTACCTAAAAATGAAAGACAAATTAATCATGATTAGTAGAGTAATTCCTTTGCTCCAAGAGGATTAAACTTTGAATAGAGATTGATAGAGCATATATCTTTCTCCAACATTTGATGATCTGCCATGTGGACCCCAAGTTGGCAAAGTTGTCAACCACCTAGTTACCTTCTCGAAAAATATGAGCCAGGTGATACCTTTCCAACTTAGAGATTAAAGTTTCAATATCTAGTAGTATATTCCTTAAGTCCCAACCAAGCAGGTGGCCCAAGTTGATAGAGTCTATCACCATTTTAGAATCCCCCTCAATCTCCAGATACTTAATGCCTAGAGTGACAACAATCTCGACACCCTTGAGAAATGCCATAGACTTTGCCACCATAGAGGAGTAAACACCAATACCACCAGCATACCCCACAACCAAGTTGCCCTTACTGTCTCTTATAACACCTCCTATATTGGCCAAACCAGGGTTCCCTTTAGTCGCCCCATCAAAATTCAGTTTAAATCAACCTTCTAACGAGGGTTTCCAAATAGTGTTTTTCCTAGCAAGAGATTTGGAGTTGCCATAAGCATCAATGCCAAGCTTTAGCCATCTTGATCTCCCAAGCAGTTGGGGCAGTATCCGGAGGTTTCCATTTGTGCAAGGAGATACTTTCAGAGATAAGCCTTGACTGCAGAAGAAAATATCCTTTAGACTCTTCTCGATGTCTCAAAATACCCTGTCGTTCCTTTCCTTCTAGATGCACCAACAGATAATTGGGGGAGTTTGTCTCCTAATTTCTAGGGGTATGGAGTGTCAGAAGGGACCATTCCCTCCCTTAATAAAGGAAACCAAATCATTATTTAAGGTCCAATGTTTCTCTAACTTTTGAAAAACAAGATCCCACACACCAACAACAAACAAACAATGCAAAAGCATATGATCCATAGTTTCTTCGTTATCTTTACACAACAAGCACCTGTTCGGGATTTGAAATCCCCTCTTTCTTAGATTATCTTGGGTAAGGATCCTGTTGTGGCAGGTTGTCCACCAGAAAAAGTTTTTTTGGGGAATCAAGTGACAGTTCCAAACCTTCTTCCATAACTTACTTTGTAAGCCTTTGTCCGATAGCAAACCGTAAGGCATTCTGACAGTCAATTCACCCTTACAGTCCAAGCTCGAAAATAAATCATCTTCAACATCCGACTGAGGAATTTCATGCTGAGAGAGTAAGACTTGTAAAGAAGAATCCATACCAAGAATGTTAGGAGAAAGAGGGCCACAAAAGCTTATATCTTTCCAACACCTAGCACCCTGTAAACCATGCATGTAATCACACACATTTCTACCAAAGAACTGAGAAGCAAGTTTCATCAGATTTTTGAATTTTGAGAGGGCCAAGGGGGAGTCTAAGAGCCATGAATCCTCCCAAAAGTGGATCTTATTTTCTTTACCAATTCTCCATCTTAGGTCAGATAACAGAAGCTTCTTCATTTTACATATATTATTCCAGGCTAGAGACCCATGGGGATGATCATTCTCAATACACCTGATTAGGGGTTGGTTGGCCAGGAGTTTAGATTTCATAATTCTGCACCAGTCCTTTTTATCTCTTAACCAGTCCCATCCGAACATAGCAATAAAATCCTTGTTGAAGCGAGGACCTTCCTTATGCCCATCCCCCCCAAGTTTAGGAAGGAAAACTTTCTCCCAGCTAACTAATGACATCTTTTTATCTTTAGTACTAGACCATACAAAAACTCTTTGAATATTCTCAAACTTCTTAGCAATGTTACAAGGCATTTTGAGTATTGAAAGAAAATAAATAGGAATGCCTTGAAGAGCAATAGTGAGAAGCTGCAACTTACCTACATGACTCAGAAGAGAACCTTTCCAACCAGCAAGCTTTCTCTGGATTCTTTCAAGGACAAAATTCTAGAAGTTGAGATTCACTTCCTTAATAGTAAGGGGAAGGCCAAGATAGATTGAAGGAAGAGAGACACTCACACAGCCTAACATCGCGATCACATGATCTTGCAGACTAGGAGTGCAGTGAAAGAAGTAGATCATAAATTTATTGTAATTAATGCATTGACCAGAACAAGCTGCATAAAGATTGAGGCAACCTTTCCACTTCTTCACTTCAATCACCGAAGCTTTGCCAAAAAGCTTAATGTCATCCACAAATTGTTGGATAGTAACAAGATCAAGGGTGGAGGCTAGTTTGACACCCTTGATGGAGCCCCCTAAAAGCATATGCACCACATTCCTGCTCAACCTGCACAATATTGGGTGAGTGGGTCATGCAGAGCAAATGACTCCACCCACATCAATACCCAACAGTCCTGAAGATTACAATTCCCAACTCCCACATGAACCTAAAAATGTAGATTGATACCTCTTTGCTTGCAGGCCGAACCTATTCCCCAAGGTGTGTGGGACTTTGACAAGTGCATGTGGGTGTTGGAGGAGATTTTTTGTGGTGTATTATGTGAGGAGGTTCTTTGTGCAGGTGGTTTCTATGTTAGATCTACAAAATGCAACCTTCAAGAGGAGGATGTCATTTGCAGAGGGAGGTACCAATATAGGCGTCACCTAATTGAATATCTCTAACCGAGGCTACTGATATATAAAGAGTTGCCAATAAAAATAAAAATAAAAGTTTCATGTGTGGAGGCCATGGGAAACAACAATGAACACCTCCATAATGAAAGCCCACGCTTGAAAGCTCTTGAAACACTAGAATATTAGAGAGAGGCAGATTTAACAAAACCTAGGTCACAAATGAACCAGTTTTGCTCTCATACCATGTTAGAGCCAAGATAAACTAGTCAAGTAATGGCACTTGGTTGAGCTGCAAAAGTCATGCAATATTATGCTCTGTAATAGTTAGAAACTGAAATCAATAATTTAATTGATTGAATGGAAGTAAAAAAATGGAATGGAATAGAATGATATTCTCAAAGAGAAAGATTATACATATAACATGACTAGTTTGTGTCATTATAGGAGTGCTCAAATTAAGATGGAAAGAATGCCCCTCCAAGTGGAAAACAAGAAGTGTAACATATCTAACTAACTAAATGATACATATCTATCTAAGGTGGCTTAATACATAAAGTAGAATAAAAACAATTAAATAATATTTCTATTCTAATAGCCTTTAGTATAAATAATGTTAAAATTACAATCTAATAAGAACTATAACCATCACCTTTGGTGTGCAATCAAGTTTGGTTAGACAAAAAATACTTGACTCCCAGTTTATCTATCTTAAGCTCAAGCAACTTGCCAAGAAATAATATCTCCACACTTACAATGTGTGGATTATCACTACAAGTTTTAAATCATGTAGAGCATAACTCAACTTATATTGTTAGATTTTTTGGACTCATATTCCACAACCTAACCATCTAGCATAACTACACCTCTTAAAAATTTCACTTGATACATATGTGAAAAATACAAAATGACCTTCTAATTCGTGAGCTCTAATAGTTGGGGCTATCTAGTTAATCTTTCCTTCAAGGTTTGGAAAGCTTCCTCGAATTTTTTTGACCATAAAAATTGTCGACCCTTCCTTTGAAGTGAAGATATGGGGTTGGTTATCTTATAAAAATTTAGCAGAAACTTCCTATAATAGCATGCCAATTCCATAAAACTATGCACCTCATGGACATTGTTTGGTGTTGCCCACTCCATAATTACTTTTTTTTTAATTCAACATAAATTCACTTGACATAAACTATTTTCTCAAGTATTGCACTTATTTCTAAAATAATGCACACTTAGACAACTTGTCAAAATCGTATGCTTTGTCAACCACTACATCACTAACCTTAAATGATAGAAGTTCTCTTCTTATTTCTATAATACATCTAAATATCATTTAGAAAGGCAAGCATAAATTTATCCAAGAGGTCCTTGAAGAAATTATTCATCAAGTTCATGAATGTAGTGAATACATTTGTTAACCCAAACTATGATAGCATAAAATTATAGTGATATACCTTGTTCTGAAAACTATTTTAGGGATGCCTTCATCTTTGATTCTCAATTGATGATATCTTTCTCTTAGGTCAATCTTAGAGAAAATAGTTCCAACATGCGTTTGATCAAATAAACCATCAATGCAAGGTAAAGGATACTTGCTTTTAACCATTACTTTATTGATAATTCTATAATCTATGAAAAGATAGTGTTTCATCTATCTTCTTGACAAAAATCATTGGTGCTCAGTAAGGACACTTGTTTTTAACCCTTTTCAGAGAAATTCCTATAGCTTACCTTTTAGCTAAGCCATAAGATCTATTATTTTTATTCAATACATATCTTTGTGTTGGATGTTGTGGTTGTGTTGTTGATATGTGGCTGTCATTGATGTCAAAGGGGGAGAAGATTCACGTGAAAAACTCTTGAAGAATCAAGGAGAAGAAGAGCAATGTGAAAATCTAGAAGAAGAAGTCACGAGAGAAGAGTCGGAACCTAAGGGGGAGTAAGTGTTGAAGTTAGTTGCGTTGATGGTGTTTTTCACATCATGTGTTGCCATCATTGCCAAAGGGGGAGATTGTTGGATGTTGTGGTTGTGTTGCTAATATGTGGTTGTAATTGATGTCAACACTATTAGCATTAATGTCTTTAAGACTATATATGTCGAGGATATTGAGAAAATTGTAATAAAATAAGTTATAGGTTATTTGTGCAGCAGTGAAGATCAGTATGATGGAAAGTTCACTATGTTGACGGTGAGAAGTTATGGATTAAAGGGTTTTTTTTCAAGTCTATCTATTTTATCCACCAAAATTTTCAGAGGTGCGCATGAAGATTTAAGCAAGTTATGAGTTTATGTGTTTTGACAGTTATTTTGTTACTGTAACTGGTGTTCCTAGAAGAAGATAATGTGATTCTAGTAATCTGAGTTGTTGTGTATGCTCCTATGGTGTTTGTGTATGTTTCTAGATTGTGCTTTATCTGTGTTACATGTTCGCATTGATCGTTGTGCTTGCGATCCATGATTTTCTCTTGCGTGTTCATGTTTTTCATGTTCATGGCCGATAGGGTGATTGAAGCGTGTTGTGGATCTTCGAGGAAAAATATTTGAAGGTGTTTTGTGTCTGAGGACATTATTTTGGGTCTCTACTATGTTGTGGCCGACCTTGGTAGATTCGCATTAATAATATTTATTGTTTTGGGCCGACAGTTTGCATTCATTATATTATTTTGTTCAAGCCAACATGAAGCAATGTATTTACCTGTTGCGGATATATATGAGTGATTATTTATCTCATTTTAGGTATGCATGATGTGAAGTGTGTGAGTGTTATGTGTGAATAAAGATCAGATCATTCAAAGGCAGAGTAGAGTCTGAAGAAGAGTGAAGTGTTCATGTGCTTAACCAAAACTGTAATTAGGCATTAGCAGATGCTACTTTCTCAATTCAAAATCTTCAGATGGATTTAATTTGAATGTTTTTGTAAGATAGTGATCTTCCCTTGTATTTGAGCAGTGAGCTCTAGGCAGTGTGCCTGAATGCATGTGCATTCCCATTTATTCTTCTTATACTTTTAACATAGTATAAACTTGTGGATTAACCTCCATCATGGTTTTTCCCCTAAGAGGGTTTCCACGCAAAAATCTTGGTGTTATGTGTATTTCTGATGCATTGTTGATTTATGTTTTCATGGTTATTAATCAGATCTGAGAATAAGGGTTAACAAAGTTAATAAGTTTGAAATTATGTGACAACAGATTCACCCCCCCCTCTCAATTGTTTTCCCTTGTGTTGCCAACACTTTGGACCAAGGTTTATATCCTAGGATTATATCGATTGAGAAAATAAATTCCCTCTAGGGAGGTAGCCTAGGCAATTCCTCAAGAAAAAAATCTTGACAATCATGGAGAAAATGGCAATCTTGTTGTGCAGATTCCTTGAAATGGTCCATTTGATTCCCTTGATAGCATACATTTGGAACCCCTTCCTTTCTACTATATTGATCTATAAGGTTGTAATTTAACCTGGTTTAATTTCTCATTCAACACCTTGAATCTAAACTCGGCTTCCCATTTCATCTATGCATTCAATAGTTTTTACAAAAGAATCAACTTTTTCTCTATGGCACTAAAACCAGTTCATACAAGGATTGCATCATAAGAACCTAAGGGTGCCACATTAGTGTTTGGTTAAGTGGAGAAGGAGGGTAGTTTTAACTCAACTTCAAATAAACATTACTCTGCCTTACTTTTACTTGATTTACATATTGCATAGACCAAGAGTTAGCCATGTAACCAGCTCTTCTAAAAAATTACTAAGCACTCTTGGTGCCATAAAATATTATGTAGCTCTAATATCTATCAAAAAATAAATAGGGTGACCAAAAAGTGTACCAAAAGTCTCAACATATGCAATTTTATTTTAACCTGGAAATTATGAACCAACACATGAATACTTTTCTAGAAAGTTATTTGTTGAGAAGGTAATGACAGATTCCTTAAGTTGTTTCGTTGGTTTTTTTTTAGACAAGTATTTGTATAATGATCACCTCCACTTGTGAATATCCTCCTAATGGTCCTATCTCTTTTGAAATAATTTCCTCTATATTCCCATTTCTTTTTTTGGACCCATTGTCCCTCCTTTCACCCTAAATTATTATTATTCTTAGTACCTTTGTCATTGATTTTTTTTATTGGATTTTTGGTTTTGGTTCTAATTATTCTTTTCAAAGAAATATGTCCTAGAGCAAAAACAATTCTTATGAAGCTTACCTCTTGAGGTGGCAATATACTTGATCTTCTATTCTTTTTAATGGCCTTCTCAAACACCTAATCCATAGATAAAGGTCCATGCATGTATACCTTTCTTCCAATATGTGAATTAAATCCTCTAATAAATCTTTGAATGTATTATTATTAGTCATACTAATATTGAGGAACATATTTGAGAAGTCTAGTGAACTTCTCTTAGTATTTTGTTACAAACATATGTATTTGCCTTAAATTATGGAGATTTATCAAATTTTGGTTAAATTAGAGTTGAGGTAGCCATATTTGTCTAAATAAATTCATAAATAGATTCCATGTTAGGTTAATGGAATCCAACTCCATTTCCATTTTTTGTTTGGCCCAACAGGTAGAAGTTTTCTTAGAGAGCTACTATGCTCCCCAGACTACTTTAGTTACCTCTAAGTAGTTTAATTTTTTTTTTTAAATATCCATCGAGCACTAAGCCATACTTCAACTCCATCCATAAGAACCATACCATCATTTTTTTTGGGTTCACCTTCTTCACATCTTGAGCAAGTTCATTTATTAGATGTGCCCTCATGTCCACTTGTCTTTCAACATCTTCAAGATCATGCCAACCATGTAGTGGTTCATTACATTTCTAATTTTATGCTATGGTTTTGATATTTTTCAACTTCTTCCCCATTCTCTCAAGGTCCTTGAACCTCTTTCTCCAAGGTTATTACTCTTTCTTTGTATTCATTAAGTGTAGCAATAATTTGATCAAGCCTCGTAGTTGTGTTATTTGTGACTTGGACCGAAACATAGGATCACTTCCCTTGAATACCATAGTATCCTAGTCCAACCATATTGTGGTGCATTAGTGTAAGCAACCCATATGAAACTTTTATTCTATTTTATATTAATCAAAATTTTAAACATCACATGGTTTTAAGGAAAAAAAACATTATTTTTATTGCAAAATATTTGAGTTACACATCCTTATTCATAGTAAATGATTTCTATTATGACTTTTAATGTGCTACTCAAACTCAAATTATTCAAGATCTTCATCCTTAGAAATTATTTTGAAATTACTCATGGTAGGATGTGCATGAACATACTCCTCTACCATCTCTTTGCTCAAGGTAGGAGTATTGTGCTCACTCCCAAATGACATGTCACAACATATAGAGGGTTTCTTTGGTTTTGGTTTACTTTCAATCCTAGATAAAACTTTTATTTTTTCATTTAATTTCACTCAACCCATAGTTGATGCCAAGGTCATAGAGTTATAAATCCATATCTCTTCATCATGAGGTGGTTGGGTCGACTTCCCTTCAGACTTGATTTGAATTATATACTTGCTCTTCCTTCTAGTTCATTTTCCTAACCTAGATCATTCCATCTCAAGATACAAAGGCAAAGACATAATTAGTTAGCCTATATTTGCACACATAATTAACTCATTAATCTTGATCTAGTTTTAATAGGCCCATAGATCATAGAGTTTGAACCTATACTCCAATACCATATCTAATGATCTTCCATATTAAAACTAATAAACACAATTAGTACGTCAAAAAAGAAAGAATCAAGTCGAAATAATTATTTTCTTTAAAGACATATATATAGTTAAAAAAATCAAAACTAAACCATGAAGATTATTGACTTAGATAAAAAAGGTGCTATACATTTAATAACTTGTATGGATCAATAGTTTTCAAGTTTGAGGATGAAAATAATGCAATATAATACAATATTAGGATTGTTGTCCTATAAAATACAAGCAAGTGATAATTCTCCATAAAAGGTTTAACTTTCAATTTAATATAATACAATAAGATCCACTATTGTATTCATCTTTTCAAGTACAAGAAATATGGTCTTTGTAATAATTGTAAGGAGAGGGAGCACCATCTAAGTGCTTTACCTCCAACAATAGATTAAGAAATCCTCACTCATCTTCCTAATAGAAGTGGCTCGACCTTTTAATGAGGGTGGTAGATAACGACATCAATAGCAGTGTCATAACCAAATATGAGAACCAATTGTATAATTATACTCACTATCATGTCTAGTTAAACATGTAGAGCCTAGATACCCTCTAGCTATTGATGACTTATGAGTACTTTGTAGTCCTCAAAGTATAGTGGACTAACAATGCATACAACTATAACATCATTTTAGCCAAAGCATTTAATAGTAATCACATTTTGATTATACAAAAATGTGGGTTGTTTATTCACAACACTACTATCTATTACTTGAATCATCAAGGAAATTATAAAATAATTGTAATTTAATATAAGGTACAATTCAAAACACAAGTTTTCCATAAAAATATAACATTTCCCAAACTCTTGGCATATTATTTCCTTGAGTGAGAAAATTAATACAATATCATTTAAATCCTTTCTTTTAGTTATACCAAACATGTAAGTACATTCAATGTGCGTATATAGTGAAAATAAAAGTCTTACATAGGGTTGTCCATAGAGTTTCTATTCACTTTTTGAAGGAATAATCAGATATAAGGTTTCCAAAATCCTATTTTTCTAGATATATATTGTATTAGAATCATGAATAATATTGTTTTGAAGAGTTAATGGGCACATGAAATGTTGTCCTTACATAGTTTTAAGAGTCATCAAGGCATATAACCATGGTAATGCAGGTCATAACCAAATAATATAGATATATCAAGTTCATAGTTGAGTTTATTGTTGCTCATGCACAATTTCTAGTTATCCTTCAATATTCAACCCCACAATCCCCTCACATATTTTACGTATGATTATTTTAACTTGTTATTATTTTAATGCAGGTCATAACCAAACAATATAGATATATCAACTTCATAATTGAGTTTATTGTTGCTCATGCACAATTTCTAGTTATCCTTCAATATTCAACCCCACAATCCCCTCACATATTTTACGTATGATTATTTTACATGAAAATAAGCTCACGTCATTGATCTAAATACACAAAAGAAAACCTTTATACACAACCTCATATGCATATACATTCAAATGGCTCCTAATAATGTTCATAGCTTTGATTATGTAACTTAAGAGTATAAAAAATTCATCACACATGAATCTCTCTCTCTACACACACATGCGTGTGCACACATCTGCATACTTATATATTTTCTTACTTGCATATGTATATACTTATAGATACATATTTATATAACTAGTTTTAAGTCAAAACTAACACAATATCTTTGTTATATTCACACAACTTCAAATTGGCATTTTAATAAAAAATTAGTATGTAAAACATAAAGGTTGAGTGACTAAAATATATTGGTATATGAGTATATATATGCATGTGTATATATGTAGCCATATGTGCACACATGCATGGGTGCACACACACATATGAAAATAAATTAGATTTACTTCAAATTTCGTTTGTAATCCATGTTTGACGTTTTATAAACAATTTATCATGCATTAATCCTTTATATAAATATGCTTTTACAAGTATTTTTACATCCAAAAATATGTCAATTTAAAGTTAGATAAGCAAATATCAATTGTCAATTGATGTACTCAATCATATGTGGTGTTGGTTTATACAATTTCAGTGAATATTTATGCCCAAATTAGTTTATAAAACTAGATGCATAGGTAGATGGTATACACACACACCAACAAATATCAAAACAAAAATCATTTCATTAGTTAATCAATATTTGGTAAATACACATAGTTGAAAGGAAAACCATTTTTAATAATCTCAAACCCTCAACTTATGAATGCAACATCATCTCAAATTCTCAAGTAATCTAATATAGATTAAAAATCTATACAACAAAAGGATTCCAACCACATACTTGGTATGAAAACTCACCAAATTTTATATTATAGCTACCAAATTCCTTCTAATTTATAGCCACAACTTCTCACAACAACTCCCAAATTAATTTCCAATGAAATATCCAAAAACCAATGATGTGCTTGAGAGGTGATTTTCCCTTCCAAAGATTACAAAATAACCTACATAGTTTTGGCACTTGTCATACCCTCGTGGGCTTCATGGTGAACAAACAATCTCTAGAGTTTCCCACAAACATTCTCATAACTACCTTCTACTCTAGAAAATACATAATGACATTAAAAGCTCAATGATTGTTAAAATGAGATTGGTCTTACCAGCCACCATAACCCCCTTAAAATTCCAACACCCATCTATAATTTCTAATTGTTCATTCCAAAAGAAATAATTATAGAAATTTGAAATGGGAGTTTATATATTTTAAAAATGGTTTGACCATATAGTTATAACTAAATCCTAAGTTTTGGTTGGAGGGAGATGCTCTAAACATTATAAGATGTCTTAATAATGATCATACCCCTAGCTAGTTTATCGACACTTTCATCTTTGACTCCCTTAATATGATCGAATCCTTCGATGAAATCGAGATTAATCATATTTTTCTATGAGGGAAATAAACTGATGGACATATTTGCTAATGAAGGTGTAAAAAATAGAATCATTAAAAATGTGGGATGGGCACTCCTATGTACCCATCAAATCTCTTGCCATAATAAATAATTAATGCTAGCATAGATTCTGAGAATCAGTGGGACGTGGGGATTATGAGACCTAGAATTCTCACATGATTTTTGGGTAATAAGGGGGTATCTTTCCCTTTTCTTATTTATCGGGATCTATGGAGAAAAAAATGTGGTTTGTTTATTAGACTCATTTATATTACTATGGGAGGTGGGAAATTCATGTGGAGCCCTTATCCCATGGTGGGGTTTAAAAGAATCAAAAAGTTTGGAGAATTATGGAAGAGGGGGAACTGGCTCCCTACCTAGAGAGGCTTCATGGTCATGACCCAAAAGATTCCAATATTTTTATCAAAGGTTGGAAGAATAGGGTGTTGAATGTGAACGTAAAGGAAGTTGCTATTATTGAGGAGGTGATTACGAATATTATAGGGCTTTTGTTGCAAGGAAGGAAGTTCTTTCAAGACAAAGGCAAATAATGAAGCCCTAAACCAATTTTTTAAGGGGAATAAGTGTGGAAAGATGGTGAAATTATCCTATTGGGGCTATGATCATCTGTCCATAAAACCCATTTGGGCAGAAGTGGCCAAAGTCATCATGCGGTATGTCACTTTGGATGGTAGGTTCACTGCAATATGTGGTGTTCATTTCATTTTCTTAAATCACTTTAGGCATAAGTTGTTGGCTTCATTTACCTATTTTTTGTTAGACTCTTTGGGTTATGCTACTAAGGAACACATGAAAAATCCAAATTGCTTGTGTTTCATGAGGGATTAATTCTCCTAATTATGGAATATGTTAAAAATCGAACCCCTATGTTGAATCCGAGGAGGAAGGGGAATGTAAAGAATAAGAAACAATTGATGGTTGTTCACTATTCTAATATGAGTTTAGATTCTATTGAGGTTGAGGATGATGAGGACTAGAGGGAGGAAGATGAGGGAGAATATTTGGTGGAAGTGTTCTCTGTGGTCCCTTCTGAGGGAGAGGATCAAAGGAAAAGAAAGGGTGTTGGGAAAAATAACTTCCTAAGGAAGAAAGCAAAGAGGATTATCTCCTAGTCTGAGGGCTCTCAAATTGAGGAGGAGGAGGAAGGGGATAAAACTCAAAGGAATGGAAAGAATATTCTTAAGTCAAAAGGGGAAGCACCAGGCAAAGGTAAGGAGAAAATGGTAGACAAATTGGCTATTGAGATCCAATCTTCGAAGAAAGGCACTGTGAAAGATAACCAAGATGCTGTTGACCATCCACATTTGTTTGAAGACTTTACTTATCTCCAGGCTAATAAAGATGAGATCTATGACATCTTGGGGATTTCTAGGGAAGGGGTCACTAACCAATTTAAACTGGAAAAATAGTTCTTTTAAGAAATCAATAAAACTAATATCAAAGTTTGTGGTCTGCAGGAGAAAATTACCAGTTAGAATCAGGACTAACCTGACGGTCTTGAGGTTTCTATTAATGTTTTAAATATGGAATTTTAAAGACGAATTAATGACTTGGATGAAAAACTGTAGGGGACTAATAGAAATCTAGAGAATATTTTAAAGATAAGTTAGTGCTCTATAAAAATAGTGCTAAGGGAATAAGGATTCTCACGAAGAAGCTCAAAGAATTGTGTGAGAAGTAGATTACTGATGGGATCCTTGAGGAGAGCATAAGGAAAAAGCAGGCAATTAAAGACAAAGGAAAGAAATAGGTGTAGACAGATTGAAAAGGGCCAAGTTTGAGGACAAGGGGGAGCAAAAAGAAACCTTTTAAGAAGGAAAATAATGAGTTACTGGACATGGTAAGTCTTCATCAAAACTTATACAACTAGGAGCTAGAGGTGGTAAATACTCTTGACAATATGAAATAGTCCTATGGTTTATTTATTTATTTTTGTTCACTATTGGTAGGCGTTGGTTGGCTATGTTTTATTCTCTTGCAAACATTTTACTTATAAGGGTTTCAGGTCCCTTCAAAACCTATTTTTCCTATTAATCAAAAAGTAAATCCTAAGACGTTTTTACTACTAGTAAGAAAATATCATATTTAAACTAAAACTTAATTAGGAAATATCATATTTCATATTAGCATAATCCAATAAACATAGTTTACCCTACTAGAGCAATTAAAAACCACAACTTATTAATTCTCTTTTTAAAAGATAATTTAGATACCAAATGAGAAACAACACCACATTAAAATAAATGAATACAATAAGCTCATTAGACATAATATTCATATAACCATGTAAAGGTAATCAAAGACTTCATATTCAAGCAAACCACTACATGCCTAAAATACATCAACATACAATCAATCTACAAATTTGTGCAAGTTTGTTTTTATGGATGTATGATATGGCTAAACCACTGTCGCGATATGCCTCCCTCTCTTGGGAGATTATCTCCCTAAACAAGTGAGGGGAAAATCTAACCTCTATCCACCTCATGCCAACAAACAATAGTTAGTTTATGCCAATATAAAAATATCATAATCATGAACTAGTAATAATAATTAAACTATTAGTTGTACATGATTTATAAAAACAATTAATTTTATCATATTATTCATCAATTATTAAAAAATGACAAAACATGCAAAACATTTAGATGAACAAGATATTGGTTCAAATCATGGATATTATGTAAAACAATGAAATACTAATTGTCATAAGAATATGTATTGCATGTAGTACATAATATCAAAACATTGAATACACATACATAACCAATTATTTAAACATGTCACAAATTGTGTCCATAGTGTAAATAAAAATGAGATGTGACAAAAGGAGGAAGGTTTTGAAAATCTATCTAGTTCTCAACTAACTAGGCTCTAAGAATACTCCAAGGTTTTGTGGAGGTGTAGTTGGAGTAATAAAAATGAGGTGATATTTGAAGAAGCACAGATAACTTAAATAAGTTGAAGGAACAAATACAAAGAAAGAGAAGGGCTACACACATAGAGAGATAAAGAGATCACGCCAAGGAAGACATGAGGAGGTGTTGAAAAGGTAGTTTGAAAATAATATGATGTTATTCTAATGTTTGTTTATTATTTATTAAGTTAAACATATGAATTTAGTTAAAATCAACCAAATCCTATAAGCCACCAATCTAAAAAATCCTAATAGGTTTTTTGATGATTTTTTGGGATGTTTTTTTAATTTTGATAGTTTTTTTAATATATATTATATAGAGAGAAAACAAAAACTAGAGTTTACATCATAGTGTCACAGTATCATAGCGATATGCCATAACATTGCATGATATCACATTGCTATATATGCTTGTATCATTGCACCATTGTACCACTGTATCACTAAACCATTATACCATTGTATTATTGTACCGCTGTAATACTATAGTCATGTATTCTTGCATTCCTATATCACTATATCTTTGTATCATTGTATCACTATACCACTAAATTACTATACCCATGTATCCCTGCATTGAGTTATTATATATTACAAAATCACTATATCAGGACTGCATATTATCAAATACACCTTTGTACGCTATAATAATGTTATACATGGCTATACAAAAAAGTACATCAAACAAAATGCTATACAAAATTTTGAAGTAGCTTCTCCCCTCAATCTTACAAAAAGATCACTTGTGACCCATTATAAAATTCTAGATAAAATCATCTATTTTTGTTCCCCAACTTGTGATCATTGTCTCCTGACTCATATTACAAACTCAGTAGTGTTCTGGCTGCCTCCTATTCAGCCTCATTAGGTCCTTCTTCCATGGATTTTCCATCTTGCATCATCTCTATTCTAGGCTTTGGCATCTTCATTGAGATCATTTTGAAAAGCTTGAAGATCATTGAGAAAGACATCAAACCCAGGGTGGTATCCTTGCCAAGTGTGGCCATATCTAGCTTCAAGAACCCTAATATTGGTTTCTCTGTTCTCTAGGAATCTCCACAATTTCTCCTTTGAAAGTTCCATTGTTGTATAAACCTGCATGGAAACATTGTAAAGCATGAGTCTTTTGCAGGACTCAGTAAGCATCCTCCTATGCCCTCGAAACCTATCTTCATTCCTTGATTTCCATATGCTCCAAAGGATCTCAGTGGAGAGGCAATGCCAAAATAAGGCAATATCTTTTTTCATTTTACTTCCATAATTGAATAAAATTTTAGCAAGGATAGGTTCACCATTATTTCCCCAGATATTATGTTCATTACAAAATAGATTCCAGATTTCTTTAGCAAAAATTCAATCAAAGAAAATGTTTTAATTATTTCAGGTACCCTACAAAAATTACAAGTGTCAACATCATTATTGTTGGTTTTAAAAGCCAATTTCGAAAGGATGAGTAATCACCTAAAGCAAGCTTTCTTAGCCTCCACTTCTTTACACCAATTACTTTGAAAGATTTTTTGCCATTAGTTTTTATTCAAGTTTATTCCCCTCACTTTATTAGTATGTTTTGAAATATCAATTTGTTATATCAGCATATTATATATTATCTTTGCATTTGATTTCATTATGTTATTTCCATCCCTCCATTGGAATTCTTGGAACTGAAAGTTTTCAATTTTGGTCTCAACAAGAAACTGTAGATGATTACAAGCTTCCCTTAAGATAGTACATGTCCTCCAATTACTTCGTGGGATATTAAACTCAGAGATGAGTTCATTTTGATCCTTGAGTTTTCCATCTTTCAGGATCTCATTGAAGCATTTGATTCCTTTTTGTGCCCAGCTCTTGGATGAGTAACCTTGGATTAGTGGTAGGGGCCTTTCTTTGTGCTTTAGGTTCCACCAGATTGACCTATTGGCTAAGATGGTCCTTTTATCATTCTTGGTGAAGTGACAATTGGTAAGATTTTTCTTCACTACCTCCCATGCCTTCCAAATGGTCCTGAAAACATTAGAGCCTGCAGGTGTCATAGGAATTTCGCTACTAAGGATATCACTGAAGGGAAAAAGCTTCCATGATTTTGCATGTTTGGGGATAACATTTAGGATATTCTGTCGGACAAGAACCTTTCAAGGTTCTCTACCATCTAAGGTACCTACCACCATTTTACTGCTAGGGCAACCCCTTTCAATTTGAGGTCTTTCAGGCCCAACCCTCCCCTTGATTTGGCAACAGTGCACCACTCCCACTTCACAAAGTGTTTTTTTTCTTCTCTTCCCATCTAACCATAAGAACTGCCTTATCCTTTTCTGAATATCATTGATCTGGTAGGAACTAAAGAATCAAATAGAAGCAAACTAGATGTTGTAAGAGGAGAGTAGTTTTTGGAAAATTTGAAGCCTGCCAACCAAGGAGAGGTACTGCCTGTTCCAATTAACAATTTTCCTTTCAATCTTGTCGCTTATCCAAAGCCACATCTCTTTTAGATTAGTCTCAACTACAAAAGGGATGCCCATATACCTTACCTGCTTCTAAAGACCCCCCATTGCAATCCAAATGTGCTTACCCAGTCTAGTGGAACTTCTTTCCACCCTAAAAGGCAGGATTTGGTAGGGGCAACCTTTGCTCCAAAAGCTTGGCAGAAAACTTCTAATTTTCCCATGAGATTTATCATATTCTCTTGCTCAGGTCCCAGAAGGATTGAGGTGTCATTTGCAAATTGAAGATTGATAATTTCATTCTTGTCAGGCAAGGTGATGCCTTTGACTCTTGGGGACAAGGAGTCATCTCTTGGTACATAGTGCAATGTATCAGTTGCAATAACAAAGAGAGCAAGGGCAAGGGGACATCCCTGATGTATTGACCTCTTAAGAGAGATCCTATTAGTAAGAACACCATTCACATCGACCTGGGTCATGACATCTTGAAAGAGAGTTTTCACCATGTGGCAAAAGGATTGGGGAAATCCAAAACCCTCCAAAGTCAACATCACAAAAGCCCATTCAATTCTATCATATGCTTTTTCGAAATCTAGGAGCAACATTGCAACATTTTAATTTGTCTGTCTTACCCACTCCATGGCCTCCCAGCTAGTGATGAGGTTTTCCAAGATATACCTTCCTTTAATGAACCATGTCTATGTTGAACTTATAACAAGGGCAACACATTTTCCACCCTCGCTACCAATAACTTAGCCAAAATCTTATAGGATACATTAAGAAGGGTGATATGCCTCTAGTTTTTGACAAGTGTCCTATCACCCTCCTTTGGGATCAATTTGATGATTCCTTTGTTTATGTTTTTGCCCAAGGAGCCTTTTTAAGGGCCTCGTTATAGATTGCTAAGAGATCATCCCCAATCCAATCCATAAAGGATTTGTAGAACTCAGCTGGGAGGCCATCATCCTTGGGTGATTTGTCATCTTTCAGTGAGAGAATAGTTTTCTTTATTTCCTCCTTAGTGATTGCTTTTCCTAGTTTTGTTGCCTCATCCTCCTTAATATTCCTAGGAATGATCCGTTTTATGAACTCCTTGGCTTTAATACTGGTTTCACTACCCTCTTCTAAGGTGAAAATATTTTTGTAGAATAAATAAAATTGCTCCCTTATGTCCTTTTGGTTAGTCAAGGGGGAGCCTTCATCCCAAATCTGGTCTATGTGTTCCCTTGTTTTCTTTTCTCTAATGAATTTGAAGAATAATTTTGACCCCTTGTCACTGTTCTCTATGCAGTTCATTTTTGCTCTTACCCTTAGTCCTTTGATTTTAGGAAAGGTGAGCTTATCAATTAGGTTACCATCATCTAGGGCCACTTGGAGGTTGGTTTCAGCTTGAAGCAATACATTCCGTAGGAGTCTCTTCCCTTCTACTATCTTTAGCTCTTTTCTTACTAATAGTTTTTAATAAAATCCTCTAACCTTTTACATTTAACTTCCCTCTTTCTATCAAAGAAAGGTTTCATTGCAGCCATCTATTGATTAATTTAAGAGATTCAATAGCATTTCTGCAACCGTTGTCTTTAAGTAGGCTAGTGTTAAGACAAAATCCTTCACCTTTACCATTCGATTTTTCTAGGCTCCCCTTGAGGAAGAAGATTGCTCTTATGGGATGATGATTCAAAAGGGAATAAGGGGTCACCTCCACCTTACAACCCTCCTTCACAGGAATCATTGAGAAGAAGGCACTACTGATGTAGAATCTATCCAATTTGTACTAGATCCTTCCCCCCCCCTTCTGTGCATTACACTAGGTAGACCAGATATCTTTGCAATCTTTCTTTTTCCCTTCAATAGGATCCTTAATTTTTAGTTTAGTCTTCATTCTAAACCAGTAAAATCTTTCATTCCCTATCTAGTCCTGATCAGTGCCTCCCCATTTTCCATAAAATTGAAATCTCCCCCTATGATCCAATGAATGTCTTGTAGACTGAAAAGCCAATTCCAGAGTTGAATCTTCCCATTGTAATCATTGGGGGCATACACATAGAAAATGCCAAAATAGGATTCCTTCTTCTTTATGATGGCCTAGACTGCTCGATTGTAAGGCGAGACCCCACTATCTGCTATAGAACATGCCCATTCTAGAGCCATTAGAATAGTTGCTCCCCCTTTTCCCTTTTCATGTCGAGTCACAAGTTGGGAAGCTTCTTTCCAAATTACTTTTAGATTGGTTTCCAAGGTGAAGCCAATAGCTTTCACTTCTTAGAGGAGAACAAAGTATTTTTTTCTTTTTTGGGCTAGGAATCTTCTCACAACATGTTTTCTATCCGGGGACTCTAGTCCCCTCACATTCCAGGAGATGCAATTTAGGTTCATCAGTTTGGATTTTTAGGGGGGGCCTTTGTCACTCTCAAAGTTATCAAAGCACTTAGGTAGTTTTTTTTTAGATTCAATCCTTTTGGCAGTGGGAATCAAAATTATTCCACTATGTTTTTTCCTCTTTTCCTTTGTAAGTAATTCCAAATCCTTCTCCAAATTTGGTTTATTATTTCCAATCACCTTCTTTTTCCTATATTTGTGGGTCTTTTTTAGAATTATTTCCATGGGGTCTCTTCCCCCTTAGTGGTATCCTTAGTAGAGAGGTCACTTACTTCATCTGCAAACTCTAAGCCAGACGGGGAAGCCAGACCATCGGAGGTAGTCACCTCATAAAAAATCCTAAGAGGAACCAACTCTTGCTGGAAGACCTCAATTTCTCCAACTTTGTCACCACCATTTACCAGAGACACAGTAATGGGAGCAACGAAGGCCAATGGATCCTCATCAGATCTACTTATCTGAGTCAGTTTCAATTTCTTACCTTGGGTTTGAGTGCCCGAATGCTAACCTTCAAAATCATTCACTACTCTCTTGAAATAAGAGGGTTCATTTATTTTGTTTACTCGATTAATGGATATTTCCTGATTGTCTTATGTTTGGCTAACATCTTCTTCAAAACGGTTCGCATTAAAGGTGTATATTTCTTTTATTCTTTTCTCTTTATTTTCTTTCAGTTTGGTATTTTGTTTTAATTTTTGCAATGCCAATTGTTGGGCATTCATTTTGATATTATTGGTGGCTTCATTTGTTATGTTAGGGTAGGGAGAGTCTCTGCTCAAAATGTTGTTGCTTTCTTTTCTCGCTTCTCCCTCCTCCTGGCAATTGCCCAGGCGAGTATCAACAATTTCCTGCTCTAAAGATGCCAATTGGTTGGCAATCATTATTGAGTTATTGTTTGTTTCCTTGGTCTCCTTTCCTTCATTTTCCATGTGTTTAGGGCTCGTTGGAGGGGAGTCCATTCTCGGTTCCTCTAGAGTAGGATCCTAACCAAATGGTTCTCCCCTATCATTATTTTCTGCTTCTGTTTCACCAAAATTATTTGGAGGCGGGGCATTGGTATTACTCCTTCCACTAGAAGCAGAGATGTTATTCTTATTTTTTATTAACAAATAGTTCCTTCTAATATGCCCTTCTCTCTGACAAGGATAACAAACGTTTAACCCTCCCAAGACTTCCAAATCATAGGTAAAGGTACCATTTTTCAACCTTATTTCTAGTTTTACAGGAAGGTCAACTCCTGGGAGGAGTGATACTAGTGCCCTTGCATCTAAGTGTGGGAGCGACATCTTGGTGTTGTCCAATTTTAGGACATTTCCATACGGTTCCAATAGAAGTGGAACAAATTTTTAGAGGCATGGTGGGACATGTTTAATTACCAACCAACGGGGGTTGGATAAGGCCAACACTTCTTCTTATAGGGCTTCGGGGAGCTAGGCTAGGGCACGTAGATTACCTGAACCCAACATGCTAGAATTGTTTCTTACAATTTCTTCCTGAGATGATTTTGATAGTTGATAGATAGGTATCCATTATTTTTCTCATAACTTTTTAATTATAACTCATAATTGTTTAAAATTAGATGTGTTGGAAGCAAAATGATGAAATCTAAGCTAAGTTCTAATAATTTATGTAAGATTGAGGTTGTGCTCATGTTTTTGATCTTCCATTTCATGACTTTGAACTTGTGCACAATTTTAATTTGAAACCTATGGTAATGACCTTTGACAAATTAGGGTTTAGTATCCATAGAAAAGGGTACACTTATGTTTGTACTTACAAATGAAAGTCTTGATGGTGCTAAGAAGTATTGTTGGAACCTTTCATGGCAACAAGAAATCCTTAAGACTTCCTCAATTATAGTTAAACCCTCTTAATCAATTCAATGATTTTGTTATAAATTGGAGGACACTCTAAACAATACATGGAATGGATGTGTAAGTAGTTGACAATGTTGTAGTCAAGCGATGCAATGGATGCTTGAGAATTGATATAATGGATGAAGTGTAATGAATGCTTGAATATTATCTTGAGTGCGTGAGAACTAGGATTTTGATATTCTAAATGTAAGAATTAATATAATTATGTAATTGATGTCATGATAGAGCTATAATATAATTATTTAATGATTGCTAATATTTGAATAATTATATTGAATGGTTAAAAATAATTTAAAGACAATACCCTTTTAAACAACTCATAAACACACAAACTTAATTTTTTTTACATATTGACAAATAATAAAACCATAACAAATTTGAATTTACAAGTGAGAAGCTTATGGAGGTGAGCCTAACTTGGCTCAAGCTCTAAGAGGTTGTAGTTGCCCACAAGGTGAGTTTAGGAAGGCGGTTAGGAGGCAATGGGCATTATAATTCTATGACTTCCCTAGACTATGCGTAATTATAATTGAATTTAATTACAGAATTTAGTAATTATTACCCTACAAATGAGGGTCGTATAGGTCAACTCGTCCTTAACTAATTTGCGACTGGTCAACCTCGAACGACCTATAAATTTCTTCCACGTTACAAGATTGGACGACTGAGATCCTGTCCCCTGGTTCTGATCTGCCATTTAAGAGCCATTCGATTCGTTGCCATCGGACGGTTCTAAATAATGTCTCTATGGCGGGATCTGACGGTCAGGATTTCAGGTTTAGACTTGGAAGAGAGGATGGAGCTTTTGACCAGGCAACACGTGTCGCTTGCACGTAAAGGCATAGGAAAGTACACGTTCACACGAGCGCGGAGTTTGGGTTGTTCTCTATTTTCTTGAGCTTTGTCGATGAATGGCTGGGGTTTGGGCGTAATCCACTCCTCTCTTTGATGGCCTGCTGGCTCGCGGGCTAGCTCATCGCCATCGCCATCGCCCTTGGATTGTGAAGAATATGACCACCATTTGCAGTTCTCATGACCTCTGGCATTGCCATTGTCATTGTCATTGGGTGGAGCTCATTTTAGACCAGGGTTTACGTTAGGCCCAGTTTGGCCCGTGCTTAGCTTCAGAGAATCATGGATGATTCGTGGCAGCTCAGAGCTTGCGGCTCTTCTCGCTCTTCTTCACAGCATTTTCCTTTGCCTGGAGGATCTCGTAACCAGGTATGTTCGCTTTTGCAAATCTTTTACTTCCAAATGGTTGCTTGATCATGGGGTTTCCACTTGTTTTGAACTATATCAATTCTGGTTATGTTAAATGGGAGCGATTGAGGTATCGGACTCTTTGTTAGCACTCTGCCAAGCAAAATGGTTCGTCTGATTTATTCTTAAGCATTTTCCAACCATCAGAAAGAAGCCATAGTGGCTTCTATTTACCCCTGCTGTTCTTGTATAATTCTTGGCAAATTTACCTTCTTTTTCTTGGAAACATGTATTACGAGACGGTTGTGGACGTTCTCAATATTTCACTTTATATGGTAGAAGAATAATACAGCAGTAAGTGCACATGGATGAAAGAGGAAAGCAAATGGATGAGCAGGCGGGGTATTATGTTGAATGAATGCCCAAACATTGAAAAAGGAATTAAAAATTATGTGAAAGAAAAACTCAGAATAACCCATTTTAAAAACGAGGAGGAAATACTAAAACATAAAGGCAGAAATTGTATGGAAGGAGAAGGTACTCATAGCTCAAATAAGGAATAGCTCTTGTAGACTCTGGTGTGAGACTGATAGATTGATGAATCCTAAGAAAGAATAGGAAGATATAATGCTTGTATTCTGCACCGAGGAGGAGTTGGAATGTAGAAGCATTTTATGACAGAACGCTCAGATCACAAGAACTTCAAAAGCGGATTCTATGCTGCAACTGTATGGAGAGTCTTGAATAAAGAAACCTGGGAAATCACTAATGCAAACCAATATGAGAAGAAATACATGGCACATGAACAAAATTTATGGTCAATATCACCCCCCTTTGGGTGGTTGAAACAGCTGTGACATTTGTGGTTCCATGGACCTTCAGGTCTCATGGAGGTAATTAGAATTATTTCTATTCGTTTCTACAATGGCAATCCACTTTAGTGGGATTCTTACATAACAACTTGTAGTTTACTATGTTTGTGAAAACCAATCGTTGCTTTCAATAAGGATAATTTTATTAATGTTTCAGAAGAATACCATGGCACCCTGGAAAAAACCAGAAGACAGCAGGCTATACAAATGGAACGGGGCAAGATCCGGAAGCTTTAAAAAAAACTATAAACTATAAATATTTGCAAAAAATTTACAGTAAGAATCAGATGATCTAAAGGTATAGGTTGTAGAAATGCAACAAAACATTCTGCATGCTATATACAATGGTATTACATCAAAGAAAGAGAAAATTTAACCAATGGAGAATGAACAGGTAATGTCCCTTTAAAGTCCATGATGCCTAGCGCAATGTGTACCTAACCATGCTTATACTATGGGGTAGCATTCAGCATATGGGATCACCCTACAAGAGTTAATGTTTTTTGATCAAAAGTTGTACATAACCTATGCCTCAAGAAAGGTAGGATAGGACCTGTGAAAAATTTCACAAAGAATTAGGAAGTGATAAAATAATCGGTAGGTGTTTATTAAGTACAAAATATTTGAGATTATGAAACTTGGAAGTTGCATGTGATATGGCAATCAAAAAATAGAAAAGCCAAGACCTAAAGAAAAGATGAAACTTGACTTTCACTGAATTTGCAAGACATTATGATTGATACCCTTACGAGGATAACAGTTGGTTTAATAGAGGTAATTGGCATAGTCATCCTTGGATATTGCAACTATAAAATGTGTCAAATGATAGGATATCTGATATGGTATAGAGATGCTTGTGCTTATTGTGCTAGACAGGAACACAAATCAGAAAATTGTTTCTATAAAATTATCAGGTCAGTTTCGAGCAAAGCAAAATCACTAACTATGTGGATCTGCAAGGAAGCAATAACACATGATTCCAAGATTAGTGGTGCGGGAACTTATGGAGACCCCCAAATCATTACTACCAGGTAACATGAACTATTGATAAATTTAGAGAGGCTATGGTGAACAGGTTGTCTTTCTTGCAGTGGTCAATAGGTTTGTAGTGTGCTTCACCATTTCGAATCTCCCTATTTGATCCATTGTAAGGGAAAACGATATAAGTTATTGCTTGAGAATATAGAGGAAACCATTGATTATAGATATAGCAGTGTAGTGAGATTGGCTAGAGGTTGGTTCATCATATGAAGGGAAAGAAAAAGAGGCTCCAAAAAAGGAAGGAGAAACTAAAGGTCTCTAAAATGTGTTTAAAATTATAAATAATATTTCTTAATACTAAAGGAAGAATCAATAAATTATTACCCATTTAAAAATACTGGCACCTCTAATATATTAGCTCCTAAAAATTTATTAACCTAAGAGGAAAGAGGGAGGGAATAGGATGACTAACCCTAAAGGTTAGGTATCCTTAAGAGGAAAAGTTAATTAAGTTGATAGGGATATCATGAAATAATGGAAGCAATATATATGGGGCATCATTGGACTGTGGACAAATGTTTAAAGGTGATCTATAACTGGTATTGATATTCCATTACTTAATTCAGCAACATGAACCTGAAGAACTTGCCACTATAAGTTGCTTACTGTTCGAGTATAAATTACTTAAGGAAAACAGCTCTTAGTGTCCCAAATCGAATTGCTTAAGTTCTGGAATGTGAAAGTAATTCAAGTAACATGGACAAGACTTAACCATATCAGAAAAAACAAAGCACATCAACAACATTGGGGTGGAGAAAACCTGATGTGGGTGAAATACTCCAGGTTGAGTGAGGTATAAGCTTCCTCAAGACACTATCTTCTCAGTTTGTTTACAAGTGACTTACCATAAAGGCTCTAGGAGTACTTTGCTACAACAACAACACTCCAACATCCGCAAACAAGCTCTGCAACTTGCTAAATTGCAAGAGTCTATTTATCAGCCAATTCAAATTTGCAAGTGTCTTTGAAGAGAACCCCAACAGTCATCAGAACCTGAAACACTTGGATTCCAAATACTTGAGCTCTTCTTGATCTTGTGGGTTTCATTATTTTGTTTTACATTAAATTTTTTTTGCTGCTGAAAAAACTGTCTGTTGGACCTTTTTCGTTAGGTGATGTTTTCCATAGCTGCCAAAATAGTCACTAATGATTGTTTTCATGCTAATTTCAGCCCCTTGAGTGTATGGATCACAAAAATAAATTACCTCTGTTTTCATTATGCTCTATCAACTCACGTTGCAACTCTATTTTAGATGTTCTCTTTCATGATTAGGCCTTGGGGAATGTCTTGAAAGTCTTGAAGGGAAGTGATCAATGTTTGACTCAGCTTGCTCAACTCATTTCAGATCATACCTCCCTGACTGGGAGGTTTTTTGTCCCCAAAAGCTTAGGAACTCAGTAGACAAGAAAACAATTTGTCACCTTGCCTTTTTTAGACCTCTTGGCTTTGCATGATTTTGGCCCTCGCATGTGTCCTAAAATAATTGCAGCAATCATTCCATTTAACTTTTCCATCACTTTGCTTATCTTTCGAGATAAATGAAGCAAATTTACCAGCGGCATTCGGCAGTTTTTTTGTTTGGTGTGCAGTTACCCAGGAGATCTTTGTTTTACCTTTGTGTACAGTGAATATGAAGCTTTTCCCACCTTTAATCAACTTGTATTTGTTATTCATTCACCAAATCACATATCTAAGATACATGTACGGCCTACCAAACACTAAATCACAGAAATCAAGAGGAACAACATCTATGATGACTTCATCAATTAAATGTTGATTTATATTAAACTTAAATTTGCACAGTTTGGTGATAGACAATTCTACTTGCTGTTTTATCCAACCCAATTTATGGTTTGGGATGTTGATATGTTTATAACCCAAGATTTTCTAATAACTCCTTAGAGATCAAATTAGCTTGCGAACAAGAATCAAATAGTGCATTGAGTTTTGTTTTCTTGGTCTGAATAATGAATAAATTTATTGTGCTCACCTTCATTTTGTCCTTCACTCTTCCAAAAAATACATTTTTGTGAAGAGAGGTACATACAATCAAGTCATCCACATGGAAACTGGACCCCACTTCTTTGCTTTTGAAGGAGGTAATGGTGTTCTTTCCTTTTTTCTACACAATTCCTGATGCAATTTTCAACATGTATCATTTGTCTGATCATTAACATCACAATTCTCATAACACAGATTTTTAATAGTAGTAGCAATAGGCTTACCTTCACCTTTGCCTTTGGTGCTTCTATCTTCGAAGAAGGGGATGGATTTTTCTCCTCTTCCATTTCTATATAATGAGCACAAGAACATGGCTCATTCATGTCCTTATGTGTTGAGCGCAACACATGCCTCCTATGCCTCTTTAGATGGCTATCTACTCCAGCAATGTATTTCATCAAGGTGTCATCCTCTTACACATTCTTATTTATTTGAACAGCCCTTTTGGAAATTTTCTTATTTACTCTTGTATGCTTTGAAAAACTGGTTTCTAATTAGCCTCTTAGTTTCATCCCAAGAAAAAATAGGTGTTAACCTTTTATGCCAAAGAATGAGCATAAATTTAAAGCCAAGTAAGAGCATGCTTTGCAAATCTTAATCTACCAGAAGAAGTTTGCTGTTCTTTACTAATTGTATGCATATTGAAATATACCTCAAGTTGTGCGAATCAATCATCAAGTTTCTTGGCCTCTACATCTCCTTCATAAGGGGGAATCTTGAATAGTGGCGCAGTTGGGGAGGCTTTGCAAATATGAATCTACCAGAAGAAGTTTGTTGTTCTTTACTAATTGTTTGCATACTTAAATATACCTCAAGTTGTGCTAATCAATCATCAAGTTTCTTGGCTTCTACATCTCCTTCATAATTGGGAATCTTGAATAGTGGGGCAGTTGGGGAGGCTTTGGTCATTATGGGACTGCACTTTGTCATGGTTGAAATTTCACTCTTTTCCAAAGGCTTAGGAATTTCCAAGGACATCCCAAATCACTCCATGAGAACCTCCATAATGCTCTCAAACTTCCCCATAGAGCAAGATATGCTTGCAACATCTTGTTCTGTTTTGAGGAATTTCTCCTTTCTGTCTAGAGTTGTAACATTATCTGAACATGTCATGCTTCTTACTTTCCTTTTCCAAACTCTGGATTCTATCTCTTACTGCAAAGGTATCAAATCTGCTTTCTCACTTGTACCAGCTGATCTCATAATGGGCATAAATCTCCAAACTGATCACATAAACAAACAAGCACAAAATACAAGAATTGAACTGCTATGATACCAATCTGATTCATATTTAGTATGGATATTCCATTAATTCATCAATATGGATCTTAAGAACTTGTTACTAAAAGTTGCTTGCTGTTTAAGTACAAATTACTTTAGGAAAACTAATTTTAGTATCCTATATTGAGTTATTTATGTGCTGAAATGTAAAAGATTCAATATGAACAATACTGTGATACATCAGAATAATAGAGCATAAGAGAGAATTCAGTCTGGAGAAAACTCAATGTGGTTGAAAAACTACAATTTGAGTAAGATATAAGCCTCCTCAAGCCAGTATCTTTGCAATTCTTTTGCAAGTGACTTGCCTTGAGGCTGTAGAAACACTTTCCAACAACACTTCAGCACCTGCAAACTAGCTCTACAACTTGCTCAATCACACACTCCTACTAGCTTAACAGGGAAATAATGCAAACTACAGAACTTTTCAATTGTCTATACAAGCCCAAATGTGGTCTATTTATCATGAAGGGTGCAAGAATGCTTCAAAGAGAAGCTTAACAGTTTTTAGAACTTGAAAAAGTTGGATTCCAATAGCTTCAACATATGTTGGCTTTGTGGGTTTGCTACTTGTCTAATATAGAACCTTTTCAGTTTCTGACAAAACTGTCTGCTGGACCTGTTCCCATCATTGACATCTTCCACAGCTGCTGAAATAGTAAGACCTTTTCCATAGCTGCCAAAATTGTCACTAATGACTGTTTTGTTGCTGATGGTAGTGTCATGATTTTCCAGGTTGCTCAGATGACCTCTGTTTCCATTTTGCTCTGTCAATTCACCCTGCAACTTGGTTTCAGGTGTTTTCTTCAAGATTGGGTCTTAGGAGTGTCTTTGAGCTTGCAAATCTTCAAGAGAACTTATTAGTGACTGACTCAGCTAACTCAACTTGATCCTTTTAAGATGAGAAGACAATGTTAGAATTAATGGAGCATGTCATGCTGGAGCCTTGGCCTTCTCAATGAAACCACAAACTAGCACTAACAAGACAATGTAGTATAGTCTGAAGACAAATTATGGTAAAGATATCAGAGCTAATATGGAGAGGAAGAAAATGCAATTTATAACATCGCCAAATAATTTATAACATCATACTTACATCTATATTTACTAATCAAACTTTGATTCAACACCATTAAGTTGAATTCAGTAAACCGGTTAAAATATTCTTCACCTTCTCTCATGGTTGATTTGCTTATGTTGCATGGGCAACATGCTTAAGATTCTTGGCCAACCTCTTTGAGACACTTGGCCACCATACTTGAGTTTGCCTTTGTTTAATTATTTTATGGTTAATACTTAATAGCATAGTTAAAAAAACTCACCCAAAACCCACAGAAATTGTGAGACAGAAAGAAGGCTGAGAAACTCGCCCATTAACTCGTCTATGTCAAGTTTTTGACAAGTTTTGCCTATTTAATGAATTTATTTACTTTTTCGATTTGCCAAGTTTTAGCTGAGTTGCTGAGTC
The DNA here is from genome assembly GCA_007115665.2 of Sequoiadendron giganteum. Classification (NCBI taxonomy): domain Eukaryota; kingdom Viridiplantae; phylum Streptophyta; class Pinopsida; order Cupressales; family Cupressaceae; genus Sequoiadendron; species Sequoiadendron giganteum. The sequence goes on from CM021104.1 coordinate 425,963,997, forward strand.
TGAATCAAAGTTGGATCTGCTGACTTTTTCCAAGTTATGAGTTTTCAAACTATGGTTAATACAACCGACCTACATGATATCAACCCATTCAACTCACTGTTAATTTATATGTGATTTAATTGGTGACCTGATTGAACTGTCATCTAGTCATTTTGCACTTCCCCATGTCCTCAACACACTTTTCAAAATATAGAGTCAGACTGAAAGAAAACTGTATTAGTGTGTTGATATTGCTAACAATGTTAACTAGATCTACTCTCATGTTGAATTTGCGACAGCTCTGAGTTTGGAACACTTGACAATCTAAAAGTTTACCCTGTTATTACTTTAACCAACTCCAAGAAAATATATCTTGTTGTACTGACCTTATGTGGCAATGTTGAACTGATTTCACAATGTGCTGATGTACAATGCTGATTTTCTTTTTCAAGATTGATTTGATTGGAGACTTGATTCTGTTTTAAACTTCAATCAAAGGTAGTTTGACTAAGTTGAATTGGATTTGGAATGTTGGGTGACCTCAATGTCTTTTAGTTACTGAATTGCATAGGTTAAATGCAAAAATGTTGAATGTTTTGCTTTCAATGTTGATGTCGGAATTTCTATTGTCAACCTTCTATTGTACATATGAGGGATAGTGGTTGTTGTGAGACTGATTGACATACAACCCCGAGAGAGGTGGTGGCAAGGATGAACAAAACATATGTGCCGATTTTGTGGATGCTGACATGATAGAATTCAAACAAATGGTCATCTTGATGCTGACGTGATTGAATTTTGGCTAGTAATTTTGTGAGGAATGATAGGGAGAGTGAAGAAAATGAGGCATAAGTCTTGTAAACCATGGCATCACTATATATGGATCAACATTATTGTGAATGATGGCATCATGGATAAATGAGCCAAGAATCCAATGGATAATGACATGGTTGGATATGAATGAACAATTCCGTGGATAGCAGTTGGATATACATGTATACATACATACATACATATAGCTATGTAACTCTCATGGATGGTGTGATTGAGATAATCCCATAAGGGATGGTGGCAAGAATCAAATACAAATGTGTTGAGAATGAATAAAATGAATGATGTATTTGAGTTATTCTCTTCACTGTCTTGTTCTATAGTTAGATGATTCTGACAAAGTTGATTGAGTCCCAAATTAGTGAAATCTATCTTTGTCTCTATCTCTATTTCTATCTACCTCTATGTCAGCCAACAGCCCTGTGGATGGTGTAATTGAAATATAAGCTAGTATAGGGAGTGGTAGTAAAAATCAAATAATCATGTTAAGAATCAATTAAATGAATGATGAAATATATTTGTGTAGCTGCTTGAGTTATTTTCATGAACATCTGATTTTAAGAGTAGGTGATAAAAACAGAGTTGGTTGGGAGTGGTGGCGCCTTATGGGGCATTGATTATCAAGGGATGTTTTGGTTTGCAAGTAGTTGATGATGGATCTTTTATTTGTTACTAAAAAAAATAGTTGGTGGATGTTAAGGGTAAAATTTATATGTTATTGATTATCTAGTAACTGAAATGTTCATGTGGAGTCAGAATTATTGGATAGGTTTATACAATTAATGTACTTCTAGTGCATCATTAAATAATATGATTTTTTGAGAATCAGCTATGTTGCTGTGAGACAATCATTCATTACCCATATCACTCATTGCATCTAGGTGATGCTTGTAGGCATGAAGCACTGAAATGTGCTAGCCAATTTTTTCAAGTTTTATCACATTAATTTCACCCGTTAACGTTAGTGAAACCATAAACCAACTGAAGGGACCCTTTCTTTTTTGATCAACCCAGATCCCAGTATGGGCAAGGTGAGAGCATACTCAAAAGGGGATCGTTAGCATAAATCTGAAACTGCTGGAAAGTACAATGAGAGGAAATAACAATCAACTCAACCACTTATTCAGCGGGAGGACTGGAGATAGAAATTACATTGTTGAAAGTAACAATCAACTCAACCATTTATTCAGTGGGAGGACTGAAAATAGAAAGTACAATGCTGAAAGTAAATATGCAATTCGACCATTTATTCAGCGGGAGTATGTTGACGGCTCAGCCGATCAGCAATATGTAAATGCAATGTAATGTAGACTGAGCATGACTAGTCTCTTCCACAAGCGTGGGAAAGTAGTGTAATAAGCAAGATAATAAGAATGGTGACAGTACTATTGTTCAGCTTACAATATGATAGAACTCCTGCCAATATCATTGTATTTCATTTGTCTCAATGCTGCAATAATAGAATAAGTCTCTCCTATCATCAAAATGACTTTCCAACCCAAAAACCCACTCAAATGACAGACTTTTACAATCTGATATGACAGACTAGCAACTAGAAAATGCAGATCAGCAGCTCTATGACCCACTAAAATGATCATAACTCCATCAAAACTACTCCAAATGACATGAGACTAAGTGCAATGAACTCCAAGGAAGATGGCAACCAAGTTATGACCAAGAAACAGCAGCAACAACTATTCAATGAATTTTCTAAACATTTGCCAGGCAAGATGAAGTGGTATGGCCTCAAGAGGGGCGACTTCAGCAAGATAAAATCCAAATCTGCATAATAAAATCTGAAACTCTCCAAAAGGGGGCGCCCAAGGATGACAATGACATATGCAAACTACCCAGAACAATATAAAATTTATTCTAAGACTTGTGAGCAAAAACTACTTTCAGCTATACTAAACCAGCAACTCCAAAAACTGACAGAAATGCAAGAAAACCCAACTACAATGTGCTCAATCTATTCTCAAGGATTAAGAACAACAATATCTCAACTAGTTGCTATCTTTCAAGCAAGAAGTCAAGCCAAAGCTAGGAGGTATGCATCCCTCGAAGCAGCTCACTAACCATTTCGGCAGCATAACTTTACTATAGATAAATGAGATAATGAACTAAGAGCCCAATGCTTTTATTTATAATATTTCCCGTTCCAAATTCAAATTCAATCTCCCTCCAAATGGATGCCAAAACCAAACTCAAATTCACAATGCCCATTAGTGTCATTTGCATTTCATTTCTCCAAGTTGTCCTCCTCCAAGAAGCATTATACTTTATTAAAATGTCAATAGAGTATATTATAGCGTCCAAAATAATAATAAAGTGAAACACTTTATAAAATTGATTTAATTCCTCCAGGCTAGGCGTCAAAACAATAAAATGAAATATAAATATAATTAACCACTTATTTCTCCAAGGCGTTTAAACATGCCTTTTAAATATTTCACTTAAAATAATATTATCATCAAATATCAAAATAATCACCTCAAATGCTGGAGACCAACTGACTATACTGCCTTGCCCGAAATAGCCATAACACCAAGTTGCTGAAACACTGCCAAAATTAGCACCAAAGGTGTTGGAGACCAAATTGCTCAAATTGACCCGCCAGATATAGCCGCTGCATTGAACTGCAGAAACCTTGCTAAAAATAGAACTTACTAAAAATAGCATACTGCTAAAAATAGTAAATTGTTCCAAACTCATTTTCACCATAATCCAAGTAGCCGTCATACTTACTAAAAATAGTAAGTCCGGAAAAGTTCTTTGATTCAGTTGCATGTCACACCGTCGCGAAGCTCTCTGAAAACCCAGAAGGAATCCAAAATCCGAATTGTAAAACTCCAACATGCAAACCCCTGAATCCTCAAAAGAAACCTCCAAGTAGTTGGAAACCCTAATTCTGCCTTTGACTAGCCTACGGGTATTCAAAAATAGGCTAACAGTCACTAAAAAGTGTAGTGCTAAATATGGGGACATTACAAGCACTAAGATTTTTTGGGAGGTCACCCATCCAAAGGCTTCTCCGGCTCAAGTTTGTTCAATGAATTAGTTCCCCCAAACCATGCTTGATTAGCTTGCCACCTTTTATGCAAAACCTTTAGCAAGTATTGTGCTTGGTGTACCATTTATTATGAAGCTGCCCAGCTCTTTCATTTTTATACAATTAGCGTTTCCTTAGGGCATCATTATCAATGGTGTTTATAGGATAGTTTATTAGCATAACATTCTTTTAATAGATGCATGTGTATCCTTGTTGTGTGTTGGCGTAAGAACTAACACCTCTGGAGTGTGAGTTTGTACGGACAGCTATGCACACTACGTAATGAGTGCTCTTCAAATTAGGAGGGGAAGCTCCCTCGTTGTGCTGGAATGCATGAAATAGAAAACTAAACTAATGTCCTATCTTTTTGTTCTCAGCTGGTAGAGGCACAAGGTTAAGAAAACCTAGAACGTTGCAGCTAAGTATTTTCTGGTTTCGCAGATCATCTAACTACAACTAAGCTAACTTCTTTAAATCTATCCAGTTTCCTCAAGAAACAGAGCATGAGGAAATGGAGCAGGAATGTATTGTACGATAAACTCCAGGTGCGGGCTCACAACATGAAGGCAAGGTAGGCGCAACTATTTGCTAATCCGGGAAGAAGTTTATTAAAACAAACAAAAGGACGGTAAACCTGGTACAGCTTCACAACATGAAGGCAAGGTAGGCGCAACTATCTGCTTGGCTGAATGAGTCTACTATAACACACATCATACGATAAGCTTTGAGTACAGTTTCGCAACATGAAGGCAAGGTAGGCGCAACTATTTGCTCTTCTGAATAGGCTTATAATAAACAAAACAAAAGGTAAGCAACTGGGACAGTAGATTGTATAGACGCAACACGCATGCAATAACGATCAAACCAGCAACCCCATTTAACTAAGGTCGAATAAACACCATGACAATAACATGAAGGCAAGGTAGGCGCAACAATTTATTATAACAGCAATTACTCTTTGAACAGATACAATAATAGCAATACTACAGGCAAGGTAGGCGCAGCATGTATGCTATCAAGCAAAAGTTCTAATTTACAAGGGTGAACCAATCTTGAGAATAGGCATGTTGCCGACAACGCAGCAATTCTCTATCACCAGGAAAAGCTAATTACAAATGAGCTAAAAGCTCTTATTTATAGACTTCAAGGTGTAGGCAACCCTAAAATCACCTTGAGTCAACTAAAGTCTTGCAATGCATGCAAGATCTTATTCTTAAACCCTAATTAAATGAAACTATACAATTAACTGGGAAACTATCATCAGTTAACTGAAACATCTAATCTAAATGGACAATGTGCAAGCATGCACGTCCTTATTGAAAGCAAGTTAACTGGAATGCTATTATCAGTTAACTGAAAAATCTAATCTAATCTCCAAGTGTACGTAGATGTTTCCAAGAAAGACATGCATGCAATGTATAACAGCAAGTTAACTCGGAAAGAAGCCTCGAGTTTAACTCCTGTGTCTAATGTCTATCTTGGAAAAGGTGGGATGCCTTGAACTGAAGTTCACTGACCCTGATCTTGAGCAAGTATCCTCTCCACGAGGTTAGTAACTGCATCACCATCTAGAGGTCATCACATGTCTCAACTGTCAATCAACTGCTAGTTAGTAACTCAAGCAAAACCGAAAACCTCTGCATACTTAAACTGGCCCTTCATTGGTTGGTAACTCTGGCGGCTCTGTAAACAGAAGTGATGGCCACTATTTCTTCTGCAGCTTGACGTTTCTCACGTTTTTCATGCTTATCAACCCTCTAAACTGGCCTTGGAAGACAATCAGCTATACGAGACATGAAACCATGTGAACTTGAGTGACTACTCTTGTCAACCTTTCCGATGCGCTTGATACAAATCAATGTCAGCTTTTTTGATGAAATCATGAATTAAGACTGACTTGGTCTTGAATTCATTCTGCGTGAACTACATCCTGAAAAACTTGCCTGTTGACTGTGAACATGGCTATATTCTGACAACTTCTCCAAAAAACCAAAAATCTCTCCTAATGAGGCTAAAAAAATAGCTTGTCGGAGGGCAATTTTCACAGAAAATTTTGAGACGTGGGTTTTATGTAGAATCAAATTCTAAGTTGACCCACAATGTCAGAATTGTGAAAAAATGTGATTTAGGCCCGCATGCAAAAGGTTTTCAGTTGAGATCTGAGGGGCTGTGAGGACATTTTTTCCCGAGAAAATCTGAGATATGGGTTTTGTCCAGAAGATATTTCTAAGACAACCCACAACGTTAGATTCGAAAAATATCGACTTCTACTCCACCATGCAAAGGAATTTCACTTCAGAAAATCAAAGCCTCAAGAACTGATGCTCTGGAACAAATTTTTCTTGAAAATTCTAGCACATGGGTTTTGCTGAGAAAGCAATTCTGAATCAACCCAGATGATTTGTTTTGCCAAAAACGCCAATTCTTCAAACATGTGAGAAAATTTTAAGACGAGAAGATGGAAGAAATCTAGAGAAGAAGAAAGATGTTTTTTAATTTTTATTTATTTACTATCTTCTTCTGTCAAAATCGCCACTCTGCCTTGAATTCTGCTGATGAATCTTGACTTGTACCTGCAAAAGAATATTTTTATGCCTTCACAACTGACCGCTGAAGAAATTCGCCCAACTCTGGAAAGAATTCACCTCTGCTCAAGCTGGATGAATGAAATGATGAATGCCATGCTTGCATAACTAGAGCAAAATCGTACTACAAAAGCAAGACTGCAAGCTCAAACCCTAACTGTGAAGAAGGAATCCGATTGGCCCTTTACCAGTTGAACTGCTGCTGTCTCTGAGTCTTTAGACTAAAAATAATATTTTAATTTCAAAGCATGCAAAGAACTAAAAGTGGCACCAATATTTATCTTTGAAGAAATTCGTCACTTTTTAATGCCTTGCATGCAAAAATATTATTTTTATCATTTTGCCAAAAATAGCATCTTGTTGTGCTCAACACACTTCCCTGATTTTAGAAAGCCAAAATTTGACCTTCTAGGCGTCCATTTGCAAGAGTTATGAGATTTTTGAGAATCTCCTATTTTGTAGCTGATTGCAAAGTTACAATTGACCCTGTTCAACTCTGATTTCCCGATGATTGAATGAGCCTGCGACTGTGCTGAGATATCCACTGCGAAGCCTGCATGACAAGGATGAAATGTCTGCTGGGAACAACAACTGCTAAAATCATCATCTGATACCTTAGAAAATTAGGCGCCTCTGATTAAATTGATGTTTTGACTCCAGACTTAGTCATTTCTTCGTTCTGCCTTCTGATGCTTCAAACTGCCGTTGACGGTGAATGATGAACTCCACTGACTGAATAATGGATTCATTGCATGACTAGAAGTATCCTGCATCCAATGACTGTATGTGAAGGATCTGAAAATTGTATTAAGAACCCCAAAAGCATGAGCGCCCCTATTCTGTGATAGCTCAAACACCATTTTGACAAAAGTGTGATTTTCAACTGAACACCATACTTTGACCCTTGATACCGGGAACTGGAATGTTCCGATACGCGTGCCGTCTGTCTTGCTGTATAGTTTGGTCAACTTGCAAGAGATGTTCTTGGAGACGACGAAGCCAGAAAATTGCTTTTAAGGCCTCTAAAAGAAAATCGCCTTTTTCAAAGAAAATAACATTCTTACACTTAGTCATTTTTTGAACTGCCTTCAATCAGCTCTTCTTCACAGCATTATCATCTTGACCTCGCACGTACGAGCATTCGCCAAATCCCGGAGGCTGTCGGCTAGACTCGTTGGATAGCTTGAGTAATTGCACACAAGTCTTGTGAAGACTGTAATTGCAAATAACCCCGTCTGGCAGGCCTAAAGGAGAATCGCCCCTAGCCTACAGCTGTGCAGCTTTGTGTAGCTACGCTTCACCATCCTCTGTTTTACGTGCTCGGTAGGACCTCTGTCACAGTTACTCAGAATCGGATCGTCTTGTGAACGGATACACTGCAAAACTGAACTGAGCTGGAAGAGATCTCAGGAAGACTTCAATTGCAAATTCATCCATCAAACAGGTCTTATTCAGGATCGCCCCTGGGCTACAGGGGAGCGGATTTGCATTTTGAAAAACTTCTTATGACATGTATCCTGCCTACAATTTCCACTTCTAATGCTGATAACTGGATTTCTGTACTGGATACGCTTCCGCTTGATAGCTCATTGAAAAGTTAAACTAATTCTGCAAAGACTGAAACCATCAAAACACACATGCATCTAGATCTGGGCCTTCAAAAAGAAAATCGCCCTTGGGCTAGAAGGGAGCGGATCTGCATTTCTAGACTGCCTCCTTGTGAGAAAACACTCTTTGCAACCTCTGCTTCTGTCTTCGTTTGCCGAAGTTCTGTAACTCGGATAATCTTGCTTCATGGCTAGTCGGAAAGCTGACTGAAAACATAAAACAATGAATGTATCCTTTATCCAAAACACTCAAATCTTGACCTTCAAATGGAAGGGCGCCCCTAGGCTACAGGGGAGCGGATTTGTTTTGAATTCATTGATTTTCACCATTTTATGCTTTGCAAACGCTGTATCCATCCCTGCGGTTGACCATGTCGAAGCGTTGTGACTGCTGAGGTGTGTGGATGACTATACTTCATCATTTTCACATGTACGGACACTATAAAGTTGATTTGCACGTTGATTGCGCAAGTGTCTACTACGTTACATAGTGAAAAGTTCCCAGACTTAGAATATTTTAGCACTTTTTGCCAATCTGAAAATCCCCTCCATCAAAAAGCATTATTTCCAACATCTTTTATCGTAGAGCGTTCCTCTTTGAGTTTCAGGCTTAGATATTGATACCTGGTACTGGCCGACTGCCATTGATGACCCCGAAGATCCTAACTTTTCTCCTGAAAAAGTGAAAACTACCCACCAGCCTTAAACTGACTTTTAACTGAAACTGACTTCACCACTGTGATTGTGATGTGAAATAAGCCAATCAAAATTAATTTCAGCCAATTCTGACAAGTTCCTATTTTTTAGGGTTTCGGGCTAAAAATAGATTTCAGAAACCCTAATTTTCAAAATTTTCAAATTTTGCCAGTATCTTCCTGGCATCACACTGACTAAAAGCCCATACTTTATTTGCCCAAAAACTGAGTTTTGACCCCACTTTTACAAGGTTTAGACCATTTTAAGCAAAATGCCTTAATGAAGCAAAAATTTCGGTTTGGGTACAACATTGTGATAAGAAGATATTCTAAATTATCATGCTTCCATTGATGTGTTATTATATTCTTCTGGGACAGTCATCATTATTGTTTTTTTGATAATTAAATGAGATTTCTATTGGGACTCTAATCCATGCATAGAAACCATAATGTCTATTACAATCAAAATGACTATTAGCTAAACCAAAACATAAACAATATACCACCATATACAACAAACAAAATATAACCATAGGAACCATAGGCCCATATATAGAAAAAAGAAGAGCTTACAACACCCCCTTGCTAGTCATCCCATCAGAACCAGCAGCAGCAGCACCATCTGTCATGTCCCCAAAATCGTGGCATTGAGAGGCGAAATACATATTAAGAATATTAACCCACTCGATATAATTATAATTGTCAAAGACAATATTATAATTATAATTATTATATTATCGATATTAAAATATAGATATTAATGATTAAAATATTATAATCACTATGATATAGTGAATATTAAAAATATATAATTAAGTTATAACTACAAAATCAATTTATAGATAAGAAGCATATAATATATATAATAATATTTTGATTATTGAATATAAATAATGACAATTATAGTCATAAAATATAATATAGGGACATTACAGCAAATGAAGACTAATTCGATATATTGCTATTTGATCCGCTATGACATATCTAATAGCCATTAAAAGAGATTATGAACAACAACTTCATTAAATTTATGCATCGACTCAGTAATAGCGATCGCCCAAGTTGAGAGACAACTGATGACTAAGGGAGAAGCCGTTATTTCCTTATAGCGACCATAAGTAAGCAACAGTGAAAATGAATCAAGCTAATCTAGGATGGCGGTTAAAGACAAAAGAGATGAATATATTATGGTTAAGGGTTGAAAGCATTGATTTGTTAAGGTGTTAACGAATGCTCTAAGGAAGGCGGCATTGGAGAAGGGATGCGTCCCTCTGATGAAGGAATAGTGTGAAGACATGCCCATTCTCATCGTGAGATATAAAAACGATGGCAAACACATATTTAAGGGATGAGGGAATGGAAAGAGAGAGAACACCATAAACGCCTGAACTAAGGGACAATCAAGTGCAGATCACAATCGTTGTTTGGAACTAAATTGAGTTAAGAGTCTCTCCTATTTCAGTCAAAGGGCCTTGATTGGCTATCGTTGGGCCAATGACCCCATAGATGACTAAACATGCTAGAAGAAAGACATAGAATAAGATCGGGTGTAACTAGAACGATGGCACAAGGCAAATAGTTATTATTCACCAAGGCAGCTTCAGCCAGAGTTCACCATTTCTTGAGGGTCCTTGGCGGGTTCAGTGGTTGGGTGCGGATAGTCCTGGGTCACTGGCTGCAAGGTACTTGCTTGGCTATGCAAATCTCCTAGATACCCTTGCAATATACTGAGGCTGAGAGATTGATGAACATTAATTTTATCAGTCTCGTAAGGATTATAAAAATGCTTGGAGATGTCATTTTTATGTTGCTATTAGTGATTACAAAATAATCAGTCTTTAGGCCAACCTCTAATGGTTTGAGAGTAAGCCCATAATAGGGAATACAAGAATCGTGCGACAATTGAGAAGGAGCAATAATCCATACAATATTTAATAAAGTATGCTTAGCCCATGTGACTATATTCAGTAAAACACACCAGCCCATGTGGACTTCATCGTATCCTCTAGGGTCCATTGTTTGAAATATCAATGATCTAGAGTAGACAGGAATGATCCCAAAAAGGGACATTACACCATCCTACCTCACACATTCCCTTATAACCATTGCATCTTCGATAGGAAAGCTAAGAAATCCACATTCTTTGAGGTTGTAGAACTGGATTCCTTGTGCTTTGCAACCCTATGATAGACACCATTTTCCAAACCAGGAGGAGGACACATGCATGTAACTTCCAGACTATTCATATGAGAAACAAGGAGATTCTTAACTACCAAATTTATATTCTTAGACTTGAATCAAACTTGGCAGACCAAAATTCACCTCATAGTTTGCATACTCATACTTGACTTAGACTTGGCAGACCAAAATTCACCTCATAGTTTGCATACTCATACTTGACTTAGACTCGGTGGACCAAAATTTTTCCGATGGCGCATAACTTGAGAACTTAAAAAAATTACTTAGGGCAAAAAATAGAGTTTTTCAGTCAACAATTGCATTTTAGGGACATGTTCTTCAGTATTCAAGTGTTTTAAGGGCACGTTTGTCAGTTTATGGTTGTGTTATTCAGCCTAAAGTTTTGTTTTAGGGCACATTTTTTAGTATACTAACATTTTTAGGGCACATTTTCAGTTTACAGTCACACTTTTCAGTCTACAGTTGTGTTTCAAGACACATTTTTCAATATACAAATATTTTTAGGGCAGATTTTTCAGTATATAGTCATGTTTTAGTGCATAAAGATCATAGAAAATTGTGCCCTAGTTGAAATGCAAGTTAACTTGTGAGTTAGTTTGGAAAAAGCTCACTTGGTACATAATGAGTTTGTGAACTATGATTCACCTCCTTAATCTTCTATTTCAAAGCCCTAACCTCAGCTTTCAATACCCAAGGAGAAAATCTGAAAATGTTGTGTTCTAACTAGGGACATCTGTTTGTTCGTCCTCCTTTGGTGGCATTAAAGCTCCCTCTTGAACTAGACACTTCAAGATCCAATCCCTAATTATGGATCAAACTCTTTGTCCTCTAGGCGTCACAAAAAGTTCTTCATTATGGAAGCTTGCAAACGTGGAATCCCATGTCTTTTACTTTGGTAGGACTCAAATATGTTTTAACAATTGAGAAGTCAAAAATGACTTTCAGTATCTTGATTAACATTGCACCTTATAAGTGAGGGTCCCTCCCTATTACAACACTCCTTTGTGCGATAGCAACAATAGAGCCAAACTTCCCTTCATAGGAGAGACAAGAGGGAACCATTGAGCAAAACTAGATGAAGCATAGAGTAGGACCTCAAGATACAATTAAAATCCGAGCTGAGAGCGACGTACGCAAGAATAGTCATTCCCAAGCGAGCCAAGCATATATTTAAGACTATCATTAGGGAATGATGGCTATTAGAGTAGAAAAAAGTCCTACAAACAAATGATTAAATGCTTGTAATACCTTCACAAAACCCATCCTAGCGCAAGGAAAACATGGCAAGCTAGGGGATATTTTAGAAAATATCTACCTCATGGATGCCACCAATACAAGGGATAAACAAATACTCTTAGTAAGAATAATCTCTTAGAGAAAATGGACCAAATCCTCCCATGGCTCCACCTTCTCTCTTAACAAGACTGAAAAAGGAGCTTGATCTATACCTTGATTAGTCAAATAGTCAACTACCTTGTTAATCTCCCAAAAGCCATGATGAAGAAAACATCCTTGAAGGAGGCACTCAAAGAAATAGCTTTGCCCAAAAGACTTTTACTTTTCCAGCTATTGCAAGACTTCTTTAGGAGTCCAAAAATCACAATTTCTGAATCACCTTCAATTATCAACTATAGTCTATTTTCAAAGAAGTAAAGTTTTGGGTTTTGTATTTGCTATATTGGTTGGTGGAGTTGATTTGTCCATCAACAATCAATAATGTATAAGTATATGAATTATACATCTTGGAGACAACTAGGAGTTCCCTAGATGTCTCGAGGACACCCCAGCATCCTCGAAGCCCTAGCGGTGTCTTGGAGACAACGACACTGGTGGTGGGATGGTGGTGCTAGTGGTGGGCTGGTGGGGGGATGCCCCCCCAAGTCCCCAGAGACAATTAGGAGTCCCCTAGATGTCTCGAGGACACCCCAACATCCTTGAAGTCCTAGCGGTGTCTTGGAGACAACGACACTGGTGGTGGGCTAGTGGGGGGATGCCCCCCCCCCAAGTCCCCAAGTCTCCGAGACGTCCCCGTCTAGGAAACGCGAGGTTTTCTTGGGGGGACGCATCCCCATGGAACACTGCCTTCTCCCCTTCTTTTTTTTGAGATATGGAGCATTCATCTAGGCATTACTCACAAACATTTGCTTGAGAGAAGGAATCGAGGTTATAGTGCTCTACAATTGAGGAAGTTGGTGGCAAATTGAGTCACCTCTGATTGCACAAGCTCCTTGCAGTTCGTGTGCTCTCTTATCAAATAAGGACCCAAGTATAGATGTAGATAAATTTGGTAATTTGTCTAGTGCCTTCAACCATACTGGTGATCTTTGCAATCTTTCTAGTGTCCTCAAGTATTAAATCCTAGCAATTAGCAGCACAAAGACTCCAAAGATTGGTGGGATAACTCTCCCAAATAAGTCCCCCTACAGCTAGATATGTTGTTGTGTTGTCCATGTTAATTGGGACAACATTCTCCACCCCAACCTCATGGATTACCCCCTCCAACATATTGTACAAAGTCCTATCATTCTTGACTTCATGCAGGGCATCTAAGGACTTCAAAAACACTAATGTGCCACTTGAACTCACTAAAAAGTTTATTAGTGTCTTGTTTCAGCCGTACGGATTTCCTGTTTAGGCGTACGTATTTCCTATTTTGCCGTGCGGTTTTCTCTTTGCAATGTACAGATCCTTCTTGGTTTAGCCGTACGACTAATTGTCTCCAATGTACGGGCTTCTGAGCTTGGCGTACGGACTCTTGGGTTTGACGTACAGATTTTTGAGTCTGGCGTACAGTGATCTCCTTAGTGTGGCGTAGGAATTACTGTCTTTGGCATATGGATTTAGCAAGTACCGTGCCAACTCTATCTTCTCTTCGTCGTACGGACTTCTCCTTCTGGCGTACGGATTTTGCAAGTGCCGTACCAACTTTGTCTTCTCTCTGCCGTACGAGCTTCTCCTTCTGGTGTACGGACTTCTTCCTCTGGCGTACGGATTTTGCAAGTGTCGTACCAGTTTTGTCTTCTCCTTGCCGTACAGACTTCTCCTTTTGGCGTACAGACTTCTTTTGGCATACCAATCTCCTTTGTTGTACGGTTTCCTTCCTCCAATGTACGAATCCCTTCTCTCTCAACCCTGTGGCTAATTGCTCCCAACGTACAGATTTTTGTATTGGTCGTACAAATTTTTGTAGTGGTCGTACGGATTCCTGGCGTACGACTTCCCCCTCACTGTGGCGTACAGACCTATGGCTCCTGTTTGTTGTACGAGCTCCGTACAGACTTGTCTTCTCCTTCTGGCGTACCAGTTTCTCCCTCTCCTCCGTCTCTTTTCTTCTCTCTGCATTTTTAACATTTTCTAATTCCTTTACTTTATTTTTCCTATTTTTTGGCTCCAACACAATTTTTCTATCTCGTACCTATTCCGATTTGTGGGCTGGTGTATCGTTCGATTTTGATATTCTTTCTTTGTACTCTCCATACTCGGCCAGAAGTGTCTGGCTAGACATGCCTTGTTTCTCTTCTTCCTTGATTTCCCCGATCTGTAGCATGTTACACTCTCGGTGGAACACTTCATAGTCTTCCATCTGCCAATGAAATAAGCCATTCAGTGAGCTTGTCTCATCCTCCAAATAACTCTCAAGTTCCAGTATGCCCTTGGCGTTCGGTTCCATCGTCTTCCTTCCTTCGTCAACATCTAATTCCCCTCCGTCTGATTCTGATCCGGAGGAAGCCAATTCTTCGCTCACGGCCTAGTTCTTCAAGTCAATGACGTACTTTTGCTCGTTGTTCTCGATTGAGAGTGTGTTTCTCTTCCAATTATGATTTGCCTTGGCAGCTATCACCCATCTTCTCCCAAGTAGTGCATCGTACGCTTTTCTCTATAATGGGATGACGACAAAATTTAGCAAAAACTGTTGTCCCAATCATCACCTTCTGCGCCATCAGTGTCCCCAACGGCTTGATACCATGCTGATTGGCACCGATGAGTTGGAATGTCGGTGGCCAAAGTGTAGGCTTCCCCAGGCTCTTCCATGTGTCTTCGGGCAGTACGTTGACTCTTGATCCTCCGTCGACGATAGTATTTGTCAAGATATTCCCTCCAATCTCCATCTTCACAACTGTCGGCATCTTCCCGATGTTCGTCGTGAGTAGTACGGGATCAATGGTTTGTTCACTGTACGGTGGTGAATCTGGTACTAGTTCTTGCCTTCGGTCCTCCACTCGCGATTGCTTGATATCCCTAAGGACGTTTGTCATTGCCAGTCCCAACTGCGGCAACGTCTGGAGAAGGTCAGTTACTTTGATCGGTATGGTGGTTTGTAGTACCTTCCGCACGATGTTCATTTCCGCCTCTGATCGTCGAGAGGTCTCTGGCTTCTCCAGAGATATTTTGTTCTCCTTCGCCATAGCCAGTTCCACTTCGGCTTTTGCTTCCTTCATCCTTTGTTTTTCCGTACGTGGATTTGGGTAGGTTGCCTTCTTTGCTTGCGCTCTGGTGATCGCCAATACCTCTTGTTCTTCTACTTCCAGCATATGGATACCCTTCTGCTTGGGGCATTCACTATCATCATGGTCGCCTGGTCCACACCACTTACACAATCTTCCTCTCGAACCTTGGCCGTTTTGGCAATCCTTGGCGAAGTGACCCCATTCGTTGCTCTTTCAGCATTGGATCATGGGTCGTCCTTTACCGTCGTACTGTATTCTGTTCCTCGGACTCCTATTGCTCTGGTAACCTCCAAGGGATGCATTGCTATTGTACTAGGGCTTCAGCGGCGTGTTCGGCGGTGTCGACGGTTCTCCTTGAGCGAAGAGTACTTGTGCACTTTTGGCTTTTAAATTGTATGGGCATTCCTTGACGGAATGTCCCATCACTTGGCATATATCGCAAAATAACTTCTTCGAACAGTTCGCCTTCGTGTGACCTTCCCTATTGTAGTCTGTACACCATAGTTCTCGTGCTTCCCTCGTACTCTCTTTGTCGGCCTTCAATTCTTTCATCATTTGCATCATATCTTTCCTGAGTGCTTGTACGGTCTTGGATTCACTGTCATTATCGTCCGTACTCTCCTCGTCGTCTGTCTTCTTTTTCCCTCAGGAGGATGTTTTGTTTTCACTTTCTATATCCATCGCCCGATTGTATGCCTCAGTGTACGACGATGGAGGCATGACTTTCATCTTCTTCCACAGCGACGGAAGCAAGCCTTCAATGAACCACCACTTCTTTAGCCCATCGGCTGGTTGAACCTCCAATTTTCCCAACAAGTCTTTCAGTTGCCAATTGTATGTGCTCACATTCTCGTGTTTTCCCTGCTTCGTATTGTAGATTTCTGCTACAATCTCACTGTCATCCCTCAGGAGTTTGAATTCGTCCTGAAAGGCCTTCTCTAGTAATCTCCATGTAGCTTTCTATGCTTGGTCCAACTCTGAGTACCAGTCGATGGCACTATCTTTGAGTGTCGCCGGAAAGGCTTTCAACCAATGATCCGGGTCATCTTCTCCACTTGCTATCTAGATTGTCTCGCATGTTTTGCAATGTCGAACTGGATCCTTTGACCCATTCCCCGTAAACTTCGGCAGCTTTTGCCATTCTGGAGTGACCATCCTTCCACGTTGTCCTCTTTGTATATTGGACCCGACTGGACCGGTTTGCCCGTTACGTTCCGGTGCGTCACTTGCACTTTCGGCCACATACGAGTCACTTTCCCGTCCTCCGTTAGCGTCCCCTACACCTTGAGTTTCTTGGGTTCCACTCCGGTGCTCCCTTTGCCAAGGGGTCTTGGGCTCAGATCTCCCTGTCCTCAGCCCTTCGTCGTCGTCCGATATGGACAACTCCTGAATGCGTTGGATGCTATTCTCAAGTTCTCCGTTCAATTCATCTTCATTTTCTCGGTTTTTATATTTTTCTACGTATGGGGTGATGAAGGGTTCCTCATCCCTCCCTTCCACAAAACTCTGATGTGCTCTACTTAATCTTTGCCGCCGGTTTTCTTGCTCCTGTACTCTCAATGATCGCCAAATTCTTTCCTCCTCCGCTTTGTGCCCGAATGGTATTCGGTTCTTGTCCTTGTTCGGCCGTACAGGCATTATAGGTCTTTCACGTGATCATTGTTGGTTGCCAGGGTACGTCTCTGGCTAGTGTCTCGTTCCTCCTCTTCCCGTTTGGTTCATTCTTCGTATCGCTGCAAGTTTTGCTGCCTTCGGCGTTCTTAATCCTCTTCTGCTCGAAGATCCTATAAGATAATGTAGTGGCGTGCTATCAGTCTTGGCAGTCTGGTAAGAAGATGGTCGACCTCTTCATTGATGCGCAATCTATCCCAAATGACCGCCTGAGGGATCTTTCGCCTGAGAGTCTCCCTCCGTACGTGGTCCTTTAACGAGATTTCCCATAGACTGTAGAGGTCTTCCGTCAGAGCGTCTTCACGATCCTCATTTTCTTGTACCGGCCCTTCAGTCGACTGCCCCATCACAACACCATTCTCCTGTTTGGGTGGTTACCGGATTCGCTTAGGCAACGATGCCAAATGTTTACTCGCTACGGGTACAATGACATGTGGAGTAAACGGAGATATAAAATAACATTGACAGCATATAATAATCACATGGCAATCGCACATAACATAGATATACTTCTTTATTAAG
Source organism: Sequoiadendron giganteum (assembly GCA_007115665.2). Lineage (NCBI taxonomy): Eukaryota > Viridiplantae > Streptophyta > Pinopsida > Cupressales > Cupressaceae > Sequoiadendron > Sequoiadendron giganteum. The sequence goes on from CM021104.1 coordinate 425,981,583, forward strand.
TATTCGGCAAATACATCATAATGTCTCCAAACAGAACATAGCATAACATAGTAGAACCATCCCCCCCTTCCCGACTACATGACTCAAGTACATATAGTACGCTGGCGGTGGTTAAGGTACCAACCGGCGCGTCCCTTCATTATAACTAATTACTTCATCAGGAACTGTTCCCGAGACAACTAACCAACATGACACGTACATAAGTACATGGATTATTAATATTAACTAATATTTTATTTACTTATGGCTCATAGCCGACCAAGTACACTCTCGGCCGACTACCTCGACTCATGGCCGACTACATGGGATACCTCTCCTAAATAAGTCCCCCCTACAGCTAGATATGCTGTTGTGTTGTCCATGATAATTGGGACAACATTCTCCACCCCAACCTCATGGATCACCCCCTCCAACATATTGCACAAAGTCCTATCATTTTTGACTTCATGCAGGGCATCTAAGGACTTCAAAAACACTAATGTGCCACTTGAACTCACTAAAAAGTTTATTAGTGTCTTGTTCTTGCCATTTGATAAAATGTTGCAGCCTTTTTTTTTCTTTGGATCATCTGTTACAAGATGGCTTCTTTTGGCAATGGGCCATTGAAATCCTTGCATTGACAACTGTTAATGCAGCTATCAACCCTCCCCAATATGGGCTGTTCACTACATTAAAGCATATTATTGAACTACCGAAAGTTTTCATTGCCATCCTACCCTGGTGGTGATTCTTGTGGTTCCAAGTGGTACCTTCAAGTGAATGTAGTGCCCCTCGAACATTGTGAGGAACAAAGAAATTTGGTGAATAATGTAGTCAAATAGAACTCTCCTCACAGAAGAATGCTGAATGCATGGGCCAATAAAAGAATCTTTAGATGATTTAGGTCTGGCTGTGGAATTCGTCATCATTCCTGTTGCTTCCCTTGTTGTCTTCCTTTTTGGTTTCTTTTCCTCATAATTGGAAATTAGGGCATTCATTTCTCTCCTCACTTCTTTGGGCACTTGAGGACACACCTTTACATCTCAGGCCAGCAATTTGTGCAAGGTGGAATTTTAAATAATCAAAATTCCTTTTCTTATATTTAAATAATCGATTTTCCTTGTCTCATAGTTAACCCACACAATTTGTGCAACACTGTGCTCTTGGCCTCAACCAATGTGTCATGCTTCCATGTAGGGTCTTTCCCTTCCTTGTCTTCCATTACCATTGCTGATTGTCTATGTTAAAAAAAGAAGATGAAAATTTCAGCAGGGTTTTGAGTCTTTGACAATGAAATTAAAAAGAAACATGAAAGGAAACAAATTAGAATTTTTTCTTGTTTTGCAACACTAGTGATGGAGGGTTGGAAAATCTGAAAAACAGAAAATTTGGGCAGCATAACAGCAACACTTTTAGTGTTTGAACTTTGAAATTTTGAAACAAAGGAAAAAAATAAATAATAAGTACCTTGCCAAATGCTTTCCAATGTCAATTCAGTTGTCTAATCCAACCACCGATTGCTTTTCAATTAGTCCTCTTTGTTTGATTTGTACTTGTGAAGACCAAATGAAAAAAAAAAACATGTTTTAAAACCTAATTCTACACTTTTTTAATGTAGTTGGGTCTCTACTTAGGACTTGCAAGTTCAAGTGATCTGAATCCTAGGCAATCCAGGGGACCATAATGTGTTGTATTGTTTTGAAGTAATGAGGGGACAAAGGTTTAGATAGAAAAGAACATAAGAACTCTTCACATTTTGTACATGGCATACTCTTGAGGGAGATGTGTGGCTGTGTATTTACTCCTATCTATCTTATTTTACTCTCCTATTTGTTTTATGTCAATTATAGATTACATGATCTTGAACACAAAGGCCAATATGAAAGTTGAATTGGTTGAGCTTCCATGTGCGGTGCTTCGTTTCCCAATGATCAGAATTTGGTTTGCGCGATGTACTAATAGTTGGCATGTGATATATTGGCTCCAAAAGATGTGTTAGATTGATCAGTGTGTTCTATGAAGCTACACAATGTTTTGTGCTGTGGTTTGGACCATAGTTGGAAAACTTGCCCCAAAAAAAAACTCGCCAAGCCAAAAATTGGAGAGTTTTTTAAAACTCGCCAAAAACTCGAAAAAACTTGGAAACTTAAAATATTGCTTTAAAACATTTTTTTTGCGAAAAAACTCGGCAAAAACTCATTTTAAAAAAAAACTGGCGAGTTTTTAAAAACTCGGCGAGTTTTTTGCGAGTCTGCCAACTATGGTTTGGACTATGTGCTCTACCTATGTTGATGTGTGGAGGAGTACATGTGGCACAAAACTCAAATAGATTTGTCTATGAAGTTGTGCATCATGATTCTCAGCTTTGTGTGGATGGCACATGATGCTAAAGATTGCACACGAGCCATATGATGTCTTTGGAGTTGTGTGATTTGGTTCCAAGCATCGTGTGCATAGTGCATGGTGCAAGGAGTTGCTTGTGGGGTTGTGCATTGTGCAAGTGATGTGGGCTTGTGCTGATGCATGCTAGGCACTAAGCCTGGGACTTTTCGAGTTTTTGGGCAAAAACTCACCCAAGACTTGTGAGTTCATATGATTTTGTCCTAGTTTGCATGAGTTTTCCAACTATAGCAGAAGGTGAGGTTGGTGGCAAGAGGGTTTGCTTAAACAATGGGGGTATTGGCAATGGATAAGCCTTTGCTTCAACAACAAAGATGGTCACAATTTGATCGGTTGTAGCCGTTGCTTCATACTAGAAGCTTTATCAAATGGATGGAAAGAGTGTGCTAATTCCCTAATTGTTTCTTGGAGGAAGGGTTGTGTATGTATCAACAAGAAGGGTTAAAAGTTGAAGGCGAAGAATATATACACCTGATGTACCCAAACCAAATTTTTTGCTTCATTAAGGCATTTTGCTTAAAATGGTTTAAACCTTGTAAAAATGATTTCAAAACATAGTTTTTGGGCAAATCAAGTATGGGATTTTAGTCAGTTTGATGTCAGGAAGATATTGGTAAATTTTATTTTTTTTGAAAATTAGGGTTTCTGGACCCCTATTTTTAGGTAAAAAACCCTAAAAATTGAAACTTGTCAGAATTGACTGAAAATTATTTTGATTGGCTTATTTTGCTTCACGATCACAATGGTGAACTCAAATTCAGTTTAAGTCTGGTGGGTAGTTTTCGCTTTTTCAAGTGAAAAGTTAGCATCTTCGAGGTCAACAATGGCAGATGGCTAGGTGCCAAGTGTCAAAATCTAAGCTTGAAACGCTCCAGTGAAGATTCTATGGCGAGATATGTCCAAAATGATGCTTCGTCTTAGAGGGGATTTTTGTTGAGTGAAGAAGTTGAATTTTTTTCTAACTCTGGAGACAAAAGAGCACCTGCTAGCCAGGGGTGTCCTTGATTTTAGGGGCCCAGATCAACTTTTTGAGACTTGTCACTTCCAAGAAGACTTCTCCGGAATCTTATCAACTTCGTAATGAGCCTACCAGCCAGGGCACCCTTGATTTCAGGGGCCCAAATCAACTTTCCCAAATCAACTTTCTGAGACTTGTCACTTCCAAGAAGACTTCTCCGAAATCCTGTTAGCTTTGTGATGAGCCTACCAGCCAGTTCGAAAGATATGTCTAGCATCCGAAACTGGAGATTGAACACGAAATGAGGGAGATGAAAAAATGACTAACACTGGAGTGAAAAGCTCGCCTGCTAGCCAGGGGCGCCCATCTTTTTAAAGCACTAGATGAAGGTTTCTGACCAAATGACACCCAGGATGTTTGTCTCAGAGTTGGTCAAGCTTCGCAACGCATCCGTCAGCGGATGAATCCGAGTTGCTGAACTGTCGAATCAGGAGTCAAACATAAGGTTTTAGTCATGGTCAAAATGTAAAGAAAAAGCAAAAGCGTCCCTGGAGGCCAAGGGCACCCAAGGTTTTGGAGCCTCAAATACAGTCTTTTTGGTCATCTCAGATACTCATCCTGTCCATGACACTTCCACCTTTCTGTTGCATACCTCACCCGGGTCAGAAGACTTGTTAGTAGCTTGTAGCTGGAGTTTAAGTGAATTTCTAGCCAGTTGCAAAAATGCCTTCTCTCTGGGAAGAAAAGCGCCCTTGGAGGCCAGGGGCGCCCATGTTTTTCAGTTGCTAGATGATGTTTTTAGGAAAAGTACTCTCCAAGAGCTCTTGTTCAGAATTCAGCTAGCTCCGCAGTGAGCTTGTCAGCCAGCTCTGAAGTTTTGCCGAATGCCGGGGAACGCGAGATGAAGTCAAAATCACCTTCAAAATGATAAAATGCATTGAATTTTGAAGCCTCAGATGTCAGAATTAGGGTTTGCAGCCTCAAGGAGTTTCTTGTTAGTTTTGATCCTGCTCTTCAATGAAACTGTTAGCCAGTCTATTTGACATGGCAATCAATTAGAATCAGTGATCGAACATGGGCTCTGAAGACGTTTGCAAATTCAAATTTTCAAGAAATTGGCTATCTGTAAAGTGACGCCTAAGTCAAAGTTTGACTTTTAAACTCAAGTGCAAAGTGGCGCCCTATAAAGGTGGAGGTTGCTATCTGAAATAAATCTTCAGTTAAACTTCTCAAGTCGACTTCTACTAGACTTGATTTTTGCTTGCAATTGGGCGATTTATTTTTGCATGTAAAGTTAACTAAAGTGCATGGAGGTGGCGCCCTAATTAGGGCTTATTTTTCAATCAGTTAACTGTTTTGAGGTCCAATCAGAAGGGGGCATTGTTTTTAGAGGTCCAATTAGAAGGAGGCGTCGTTTTTAGAGGTCCAATCAGAAGGCTAGCGCCATTTTAAGGCATCTGCATGCATTTATGACGCCTTTCTTGATAAATTTTTATTTATTAAGGCGTAGGCCTCCATTATTTTTCATCATAGGTGAGAGAAAACACGTCTTTCTTGAGCAAATAAAGATCTGAAGGTGCTACAGGTGTCAGATTTCAGTGTTATTTGCAGTGCCAAGTCCAAATTGTTTAGAAGAGACATTTTGCAGACTTCATTTTTTTGAGTGCATGCAGACTTCATCAAATCCAATTCAAGCATAGGCGACTTTTTTCAAAGATAGAATAATAAAATTCTATTTCTATCTCTAAAATTCTTCTATTCTTGTCATAGGTTTTCTCTTGCATGTCAAAGTAAACGACAAAATTTTCAGAAACAAATCATTTGGGTTCACATATTTGAACATCAGCAGCAAAACCCATGTCTTAGATTTTTTCGAGAAAATTGCCCCGTTGCTTCACATTCTGAAGCAATGTGCTTTTTTTTGAAGATTCCTTTGCATGTGGGTCAAGAACTCAATTTTCCCAAAATTGAATCATTTGGGTTGGCTTAGAATTCCATTGTCTACAAAACCCATGTTTTAGATTTTCTCGGAAAAAATTGCCCCCAAAGCCCCTACAACCACTACAGTTCTCAACTGAAAACTCTTTGCATGCCTTGCTAAGCCTCATCTTTTTGAATTTCTGACGATCTAGGTTTGCTTAGAATTCAACTCTCTACAAAACCCACGTTTTAGAAAATTTTCAATTTTTTTTACCTCAACTGGCTATTTTTAGCCTATCCTAGAGCCATTTTTCAGCTTTTTTCTGAAAGTTATCCGAACATACCCGACTTTACAGTCAAAAATCCAGATTTTCAAAATGCAATTGAACCCCATAGATGACAAGGCCAGATCGGCCTTGGTTCACAACTTTTTGAAAACTGTTGATACAGACTTGGGTCACATATATCCATTGGTCAATCTGAGCATGTTGGAAGGCACTAGCAGCATGACAATCAGAAATATTGAGCGTTCCGGGTTGCTGGCAGTAACATCTATTCCTATCACGGTTTTTGATCTTGAGTTTGTGATTGCTTGCATTAAGCACTACGACTCATCCACAAGACAAATCAGATCAGCTGATGGGAGAGTCATTTGCAGCCTCAAGCCGAGAGACATTGAAAAGTGCTTTGCTATTCCTCCTCGCTCAGACAATTTTAGCATAGCCATTGTAGATTGCGACAAAATATGGGAAGAGGACAAAGAAAGATCATAGAGAAAGGTTGCTCAAAGATGGTTAAAAGTACATAAGACCAACATGTCGAAGAAGGTTGGGTGTGGAGATTTCAAGGATGAAATTGCTATCTTAATTACTTTGCTCAATCGGGTTACAGGTCAGGGTGAGGCTCATATTTTCCGACTGTGGATGTTCTATGTCATTTCCCGGATTATCGACAACAAGGAACACTTTGACTGGGCCATGTTGATCAGCGAGTGTCTTCACCGACAAATCACATAATTCCTCAAAATCCACGAGTTTCACATGGCGTCTTTTTTGGTCTACTTAATTGTGTTTCAAGGCAATTTTAGAACTTTGAAGACCAATGGGACTCTTGGCGTTCAACATGTTCACGAATATTACTCACAATTGGAGTTCTCAAAGGCTGAATAGGATTTCAAAGCGATGAATGATCACTTCTTCATGAAGACAGTCAGAGACCTTGATAATGAGATGCACATTAGGATTTCATCAGAGGCAAAGTTAGCAATGGAGAGTTGGGCGGATTGGTTCATCCTGTTTCCCACTTTCACATATATTCAAGTGTATGGTTACACCGGAGAACCTCTGATGCTACTAAGGTACCTGTCAGACAAGGTCCTATTCATGGAGTTTTCGAGACAAGCTCAAGAAGTTCACTCTTTTCTTCACAATCGACACAAGTCGACATTCACCTTTTGTTTGGATTGGGTATATACAAGTGCAAGACTGCTGCTGATTGCAAGTGAATGACGAACGAGTTAGTAAAACTCCATCTCAAGTATCTCACTCAGAGGTGTACCTATGATCCTTTGGGTCATTACTCAACACGGTTGGAGCGAAGTAATTCACACAGGGCAGTGCTTGAGGACTTTTGGGTCAACTGCGAAGATGGATTTGAAGTGCGCTGACATCATTACTACAGACTTACTCTTCCACAACTTGTTGATTTCCTATCAGAAGATGTTGAGGGTTTGTCGGATGATGACGAAGAGGTGTTACTTTATTCATCAAAGACCAAGTTGCTCGCCAGCCATTTCGCCAACCAGATTGGTATGTCGGGGAGAATACTTCAATTGAGGACTTATCGAGATTAGTTATTAAGACAAGCATGTACTTCTTGGAGAGCAAGAGAAAGCGAAGGACAGTTCCAGTTTTAGAGCCACCAGTAGGATTTTCTTCACTACCTTCTACTTCTAGGTCGAGGCCTCGAGTTAAAGTTATCTTGAAGCCACCTGAAGGTGTCAAAGCTGGTGGGGAACTTGAAGGGGAAAAGCATCACTAAGCGGAAGCAGGTTGAGAAAGCGCCAGAAGTCCCAGTAGAGTTAGTGGTACAAGCTGAGGTTGATTCATCATCTTCTGGTCCACCATCTTCTCCACGGTCGTCTTCTATTGATATTGACTCGGAGCCAGAATCGCTAGTTCATGAGACTTTCATGCCAGTTGATCCACCAGTGGTTGACACAACAGAAGCAGTTTCTCCCCGAGAGGATAACATTGATCATTCGTGTTGGCTCGAGAGGTCTTTGGAAAGATAGAGGCGACGACCTTCATATCAACTTGATTTATCTGAGTTTGGCGATCCTTATTAGGATAGGTCGAACAAGAGGGTCAAGAAGCAGGTGCATATTGAGAAGACTCCTGAAGTAGAGATCGTTGTTGAAGTTGCTACACCACCAGAGGGCAAGAGCTTGGATGAAGTTGAATTTGGTGATTTCACCTTCGTCAAAGCAAATCTTGGCAGGAGTACTTGGCATGTGGATGTGAGCCTTTTCAAGGTTGTCTAAAGTAATCTTGAAGAGCGTGTCATGAAGGACGGAGAAGATAAGGCAGCCCGCAAGTTTGGGATCAAGCAGCTCTGACAGTACATCTTGGATCTTCTTCATGGAATCGTAGGCAAGGCGCCTATGCTCCCATAGCTTCGAGAGACGCCTACAAATCAACAGAGACTTGGTCGGTTAGTCAATCGTGGGAAGCTCTTGGCTAACCAGATTGAAGATTTCATTGTTGCAGGCCGATACCTCCTTACAAAGTTATATCAGTTGAGGTACGATGCACACAATCTTCGTCAAAGAATCCAGCAGCTTGAGATATCTATAGCAGAAGGCAAGCCGAAGGACTTGATACTCATATCTCAGTTGGCAGTTGCATATGATGCCATTGTAGCAGAGAAGGATAAAAGGAAGGTTTTCGCTTGGAGAGTACAACATCTTTTCAAAGTGGAAATGTACGAGAGAATCTCTACAAAGATGGCTGCGCTTAAAGAGGATGTTGCTGGAGCTCTCAGACTTATTAGGGGGTTTGTCACTCAGATCCCATGCCACTATCTTCGTGAAGATAGCACATGCGTTGAGCTTGAGGTAGTGCAGACTGAGTTTGAGAAGCTAGTTCGTGATAGCCTTGATGGAGATCCTTAGGCGTCCAAGTTGGATCACTTCTCAGTGATGACAACTAGTTTCAACAAGGCAACTGAGGATGTCAAAGAATGTTAGAGGGCGATCAAAGATGGAGAGAAGGAGTTGAACAGGCAGTTTGTCATCATGGATAGCACCCAGATCCCATGCCACTATCTTCGTGAAGATAGCACATGCGTTGAGCTTGAGGTAGTGCAGACCGAGTTTGAGAAGCTAGTTCGTGATAGCCTTGATGGAGATCCTTAGGCGTCCAAGTTGGATCACTTCTCAGTGATGACAACTAGTTTCAACAAGGCAACTGAGGATGTCAAAGAATGTTAGAGGGCGATCAAAGATGGAGAGAAGGAGTTGAACAGGCAGTTTGTCGTCATGGATAGCATCAAAGTGCCAAAAGATGAGACAATCGACAAGTTCCTGGATGAGGTGATAGACCGAGAGGGCTTATAGTAGAGAGTTAGTTAGTTCCTGCAGTTATTTCCAAGGATAGAGTCAGAAGCAACAGTTAACTCGACATCAGTCTTGTGTTCTGATTGCTGATCTCATGCATGCCCATCTCATCTTCGTGGATATCTTCGTAGGAGGATGGACTTTCAGTTAGGATCCAGTTGACAGATGTTAGTTATCAGTTAGCTTTCATTTCAATAAGGACGTGCATGTTGCACATGTCCATTTAGTCTAGTTTTGTTTTAGTTAACTGATGGTAGCTTTCCAATTAACTGTATAGTTTCATTTAGTTAGACTTAGAGAATAAATTCTTGCATGCTTGCAAGATTGAATGTAAACTCAAGGTGATTTTAGCGTTCCCTACACCTTTGAGTTCTATAAATAAGAGCACCCTTGCTCATTTGTAATTAACTCTTGCGTGATAGCATACATGTTGAGCCAACTCTTGCTTGTAGTATTGCTATTTATGTATCTGCTCATGAACTTTTCATTGAGATAGAGAGTTGTTGCGTTGCTGAAAATATTCCTATGTTTAGTATTGGTTCACCTTGAGCTTTTATTAGTAATAAACAAATTGCTGAGCTGCCTTGCCGTGCAATGTTACTTGTAATGGTTCATCTTTGTTCAATATAATGCTGGTTGATCATTTATCTGTGTGATAGGTCCTTCATACAATTTGCTATCCTGGGTTATATTTGTGATTAATAAGCCTGTTTCATATCTACACCTCGGATAGGAGTCGTCTCCTCCTTGGGAATTTAGAAGTAGGTTTATCGTGCTTTGTTGTGATTAATAATCTTTGTTTCATATCTACACCTCGGATAGGAGTTGTCTCCTCCTTGGGAATTTAGAAGTGGAGATTGTTGTTTGATGTTGGTGCCAATAACCTTTCTTTCAGTCTACACCTCAGATAGGAGTTGTCTCCTCCTTGGGAATCCTGACTTAAAGATTATCGTCCAAATATTCCCTGCTCCTAAGTCCTCATGCTTTGCTTCTCTTGAGGAATAGGATAGATTAAAAGCATTTAGTTGTAGTTAAGATCTGCAAAACTAGAGAAAAACCTTAGTTGCAATGTTCTTGGTTTTCTTAACCTTGTGCCTCTTCCAGCCGAGTCAAAAAGATAGGATTTAGATCATTTACTTTTTCACGCATATCAGCAAAAGAGGGAGCTTCCCCTCCTAATTTGAAGAGCAGTCATTACGCATTGTGCATAGCTGTCTGTTGCCTATACGCACTCCAGAGGTGCGAATTGTAACTCCAACAACACTTTAAAGTGATTTTACTAGCATTTTGTTTTGTTGAGACTTGTTGGTGCATTAATCTGAAATCTCCCATATATAGATTGGAGTGCATGAACATGAGGTGTGTCGAGACATTTGTTGTACATTATTGCCTTCCTCATAATTTCCTCATGATGTTCCAATTCTAATCACATTCAATCTACTTCTTGCGCCTTTATTGACCCCTTAATGTCATCATGATGATCCCATGATATACAATTACCCTTATTGGACCCTTTAGACCCTTCGGAACCTATTTGCCATTGAACTCCATATGGTTGATATCACGCCCCACAGTTGGTTATGTATTCTGCATGCCTTAGCATTAGCTCTATGCAACATCATCAACCATGGCTAGTGATGTCAACTAATTATGAAATTATATAGTCAGGTATCAGATCCATATTTACAGACCTTTTCATTTCTAAAAGAAGCAAGATACAATCTGCTCTATTCTGCATTTACAATAGGCAAACTTTTCTCAGGGGATTCCAAAGTCTCTAGGGAACCTTCACCAAAGGATGTCAAATTGAAATATAAGGCCTTGACAACTCATAAGCAGGCAATGCATCAGCAATGTATGCCGGGTCTTAGGAGTCCCCAACTATAGTCTACTAGAATTTCTTCTGTACATCTTGACTTCACCTATAACCACTTCTCCACAAGTGCTCAAGCCAAGGGGAAGGTTAATGTCCCAACAAGTTTGACTGAGGAAAGTATCTCTTCGTCCTACCTGTTTTATTTAAGGAGATCTGTTTATATTGTATGCTTATTATATTTATATTACTTACTGTCTCGCATATTTCATTACTTTATTGCCATCTTTATTGTCTTATAAACCCTAGCTTAACCATCCTTTTTTTGTCCTATATATTCCTCTTCATTGTCCTCAAAGTCTGCCCACTAAGAGAAGCTTTCTAGCTTGTCCCTGTTCAAAGGTTGATATATTAGAGACCTTATCTTAGTGCATACAAAGAACACAGTGTATGTAAGTTGTTGAAAGCTTTTTATTGGATGAAGGAGGCAGTAGGAGCGCCTTACATGTAATAAATGATCTTACCATATCTGATTTGGAAGATCTAAATACATGTGTCAAAAATTCTGGTGATATTTGTTATTCTTCTTATATATGCGGATGACTTAATTATCACAAAACACAAGACCAATATAAGTCAAAATCCAAAATCAGATTTGTGCTCTAATTTTGACATAATAGATTTATGAATTACTTCATAGCCTAGGTCTCGAGTTTGGACAAACTAATAATGGGAGTTCTCACATCTCAAAAGAAGTAGCATCCCATGAATTTGTTGGACAAGTATGATAAGAGTGATTGTAACCAGTTTTCTCTTCCCCTGGAGGCTGGTATGCAATTATGAGCTAATAGTGACTCCAAAAAGGCTGATGAGTCTCGTTTTTCCAATGTTAGCCCTGACATATCTTACAGCCACAAGACCTGATCTTTATTTTGTCGTTAGGTACATTTCAAGATTTGTGAACACTCCAAAGATTGAACCCTATAAACCACTAAAAGGAAAGTTTGATATGTGTCATGACTCATGATTGATAATTTTGAGGCTGTTTGATGTTCCTATGCTGATTGGAGGATTCATAGGTTATGGAAGAGGGTTAATTGAGATTTGTCATAATAAATAATTTTTAGCTTGTCATGCCAATAAAGCTTCAGTAGACCATCTTGACCATCCACTTCAGGGGCTATCGATGATAATTATAGCCTTTTGAGAGATTAACGAGTGTGCTGATAAAAAATCTACTAAATCTTCCAAAAAGCAGCTTTGGTCTCAGACAACAAATTATTTACTAAGTTACACAATTGTGGGCTACATGAAGAAGACTGAGCTTAGTATTACAATGCATAAGTTGACACAATTCACTAGAAGATGCAATTGCTGCTGAAATCATTGAAAGAGAAGCTGCATAAACCATCTACAGCTCAAATGAACATGGTATTCTTGTGAGGAAAAGGTGAGGCACCTCCATTTCTGTTAACTTTGTGAATTTATGGAAAGAATTCACATAGTTGCATGGCTGATCAATAAATGAAGTTTTCACTTGAAAAACAACAATTTTTTTCTGTAATACCACTGGTATAGAGAAAAGGCAAACTGCTCAAGAAAGCCACACTCAGCTGTGAAGACAAAGCAATTGGCAATGTATGAAGTGCATAAAGTAATAACTCCTATTGCAATAAGTTTTCCTATACTTAAAGATTTAGATAAATTCCTAGAAGTAGAGATAGAATTCCTCCAAAAATAACTCTATTATTGCCTTTTTTTTTATAAGGGAATATTTGGCTTTTTCATGGCTGCATTTACTTTATCCTTTTAAGACAATCCTTAGATTTTGTGTGGCTATATTTTCCTCCCTTTTTTTTGAAAATTGGCAATGCTTTGTTCTCGTCGTTTTTACAACAGACAAAATCTTTATTTTGTAAAATACCCACTCAATTTTTCCCTTGATTTCAATATTAATTACAATGCAACACGCACCCGTTAAGGTTAGCTCCAAAGCCAAAACGATGCAGAATAGTAACTCTAACCAAGAATGCGCCCTAAGACCCGATGAGGGAGGAGGGGCGGGCATATGGTTAGAGGATCCCTAGGATCTAAATAACTCAATAACTGTAATTGATTACAACTGAAAGAAACTCAACGCTAAGAATGCACACTCAATCCCAAGGAAGGAGAGCTGTTGTCATATGGCGGAGAAAACTAAGCAATTATTGAAATGAAGTTACAATTGAATGGAGCTAGGCGGTGAACCAACCATGAAGCAAATACCACACTACCACTTATTTAGTTGGGGGAAAACATCAAAATACAAAGCAATTCATCCGCGAAGCGGGCATCCACTTAACAGTGGGGATTCGCCACTCAATGGTGGGTGAAAGATGAAATACAATGAATAATTTTCTCCACGTTGGCGGTAAACCAGCCAGGGGTTAAGGTGTTTGCATTAGGAAATCACAAGTAAATGCAGTAAGAACAATGATTGGATTAGTACTACTAATTCTCAGCCTTACAATGAAATAAATCTGCAATTTACATGTGTTACAATGATACAATCAATGCAAATATTTAAGGCATGAATTTTTTCAACTTTTGAACCTCTCAAATGATGAAGATCAAGTCAACAACTGAAGTTATTGAAATCTGATAATAACAACCAGCAAACTGAGATTTCTTACCAGCAAGAAGCCTTCAATAATTCATTCATATCTTTGCCCAAAGCTCTGCCATGTCAAGGGCTATATCTCTCTTTACAAAATGTGAATGGAAGACCATGAAATAAACATTAAAAGGAATTTATTCTGATCTGATATTAAGACCAGCAATCTGTAATTAACCAGACCAGCAAGCAAAGCTCAACCAAAATGATTAAATCTCCCTCAATACAACACCTATACACTCCAATAACATGAACAACTCTCACCAAGGCTAGGTGACCAGAAATTATAACTTTTCCAAAGCTAAACACATACCATAAACCAGCTCGAAACCCAATGCAAAAGGAGAAGAAGGTACGGCCCTAGCAAGAGGGGCGATCTTCTCTAGTAAATTCATTTCTCCAAAATAAAATCTGTGATTGCTCAAGAAGGGGCGCCATTAGCATTGAAAGGGAATGGGTAAATACCCACAACTGAAATTAAATCACTCAATGAATTATATATCAAAATCTTCTTCAGCCATGGATGAACTAGCAACATTAAAGCTGGAAATTCTCACCAATATCTTCACTTTGATGCACAATATGTACTTCTGGATGAAGCACACTCTCAAACAACCATCTAGAGTACCATAGTTTCAGGCCTGAAGAATGGAGTAAACTTGCTAAGCTTTCCCTTAGCCAGTTTCTGAAAATAATTTAGTAGCATAACTTTACAATATTTTCCGAAATACCAAATGAATGAGCAATGCCCTGTTTTTATAGGATTGAAGGTGACTATTGGCTCTTCAACTTCCATCTTTTTTCCCTCCAAAAGGGATGCCCATTTCACTTTTGAAATATTTTAATTTTTAAAATATTATATACACCTTTCTAGGCATCCAAAACTTGAGAAATATTTACTTTAGAAATATTTAAATAATCTCTCAATGAGGTGTCCACCCTCAAAGGTCACCTTTTAAAACAACTTTAAGTCATTAATACTAGGCCAAGGGGGCCAATAAGAAATTATAACATTAATGACTTAGAATAAATCATTTTACCCAAAATGAGCCTCAAAATGCTGAAAGCCAAATATGCCCAAATTGCACTGCCCGAAATGGAAACTGAGCTAACTGCTAATGCTACTGCCCAAGATGGCACTGCCAGAAATAGAATTTACAAAAAATAGTAAATTCAGAAAAGTTGCCCGATAACTTTGCATGTCATATCATTGTGAAGTTCTCTGAAAACCTAGAAAGAATCCGCAATCCTCGTTCATGCAACCCTTCTTCAAAGCCCCTATAAAATAGGAAACCCTAATTTCACCTCTGACGAGCCTACGGGCTTCCGGGAATAGGCTATCAGATATTGAAGAGCGTATGGCTACAAATGGGTACATTGCACATTCTTATTTTCTCTTACTAGAATAACCATATGCTTTTTTCTCTTGCAACATTTTATTTTACCAAGAGCCCTCTCAGTGAAATGCGTTGAGCTTTATAGTCTTCCCAAACATGATAAAAATTTGTTAGACTTAATTGCACCAAGCTTTCAAATTTATCACTAAATTTGATTGTGAACTGAATTGGATCACTTCAAGAACAAACAATCAGCAATTCCACTGGGCCTGAATCAGTAAATTATATGGACGAGTGACTTTTACCATAATGTATGTCTCTTAGTGCAAGTTCTTGCAAAAATGTTAGGGTGAGCATAGATTTTAGAACTGTGAATGAAAACCATTTCTAGTGAGGAATAATTTTTGATCAGTTGACTACAATCTTTTAGGGTATATCTCTACTTTATTTCATACAGATATTGGAAAGTACTGTTTACACTTTCTTGAATCAAAGTATCTTTTCTGTTTCTATACAAGAAACATGCCTTGTTGTTTCTTATTTCTTAATTCAAGTAAAAATGGAGAGTAAAAGTTGACTGTTTAATTCCTTTTATGCTTATGTTTTCTAATTTTAACGTTTCCTGTAGACTGCATTATTTTCTGTTGATAATTCAAATATTCATAGAGTTTGAACTGATGAGCAAATCTATGCCATTGATATTTATAGGTTCCTTTGTTGGCTTTTGAAGTAGATATGCTACTTATTTTCCTTTTCCTTTCAATCTGATCAAAATGTATGCTGTGTCAATTTTCTATTAGAAGTTTTCCCTTTATTGTGAAGATGGATCAAGAACTGCTTATTCCTTAGTTAGGTTGTCTATAATTTTAGGCATTAATATTATCAGTCTTATTGAAATCATGGTGGGTTGCATAACATCTTTTGCCTTCTGCAGATAGAAATGAATTTCGGACAATTTTCACATCCTTATGTTGCACAAGAAGTGTGTGTTATTGAGCGTACTATTAGACAAGAACCTGTGGCACCAAATACAGCTAGCTATGGGTATTCAGGTTGCAGTACTAAAATGGCAAGGCCCGAACTTGGTAATTCATTCCTAGCTCTTTTGTCTGGGCCATCTCAACCATTCCGTTCTGAATATCAACAGTCTTCAAGCATACGTTCTGCTGTTCTGGCAGGCAATTCACCCTTCTATCAGATCAATGCCTTAGAGAATGGAGCTTGGCCTCCATTGACTGCCTCAGATGTTTCCTCTGTCAGTCAAATCAGTGGAAATGGAGGATTTGGAAATGGGCTAGAATTGTCTCATATTGGCACATCGAGGGAATTGCTGCCCACTGGTTATAATCGAGTAACAACATTTCCCGATAATTTTGATCCAGGCAATGTCCGTTCACACGTGTCTGACATTTTTAAGCAGGGAAGTCGTTCAACTGTTCATGATAGTGAGACTGAGTTACATACATCTGTTCCACAGTGGCTAACAGAGGCAGCAAACCTTCGACAACAACAACTACACAGCATTCAAAGTACACGCTGTCCAAAGACATTGACAGGAACACGATATCATGAAGTTGAGCAATCTCTATCAGTGATGAAAGCTAGGCCACGTGTGTTTTGTATTGGTACAAATGGCATCCTGAGTAAGTCTTTTATGTTCCTGTTTGATTAATAGGTTTCCTTAAGAAAAAATATTGTGTACCTATATTTTTGCCTAGAATACTGTCTTGTGCTAAATCAAACTTGGTAACTACAGAAATGAAAAGTTAATGCCAGTTTCAGGTCTTCTTATCAAAGAATTTGAATTGGGTTGTGTGATGTTTCCTTTGCAGTAAAATATAAATAATGATCTCTCATGTATACTGACCTTTTTGAGATCACATCTACATTTGAAAGGTGGAGAGCTTGTTCTCAGTGATACAGGACGCCTAGGAGTGCTCTGTTCTTGCCACAACAATCATACGTCTGTAGCTAAATTTAGTGAGGTAATATACTTTTTCTGAAAGTGATATATGGAGATGTGATTGTCTCCTAGGAAAGGCTATATGCAAATGTCTATGTAGTCACAGGCTATGTGCAATCTATTATGATTATAAAAGATAATATTGACACTGGTTAAATTTTTGCAGCATGCAGGGCAAGCTTCTTGTAACCCCGGATCTGTAGTTCGCATGGAGAATGGGGAGGCTCTTGTTATGTGGCGGAAAGCCTTCTTTTTTCAATTTGGGGTTAGCTTTATCTTTCCATTGACTGCACCTATATTCTATGTTTCAGTATTGATCTTCTAAACTGTCTGAAATTGCTCATAGGATAAGATCATTGGTATCACTGCTGCCTCAATATACATACATACACATCGCAAAAATATCGAAATTTTGCTTTGCCATTACTTTAAGCCTTAAGGTTACTTGGGTCTGGGAGTGCGCAAGGTATGTGTTTGCAAAGGCTGGTGCAGATCCCCAAAATAGTGGTAAGGTGCCATTGCATTATATAAGAAAAAAATTATAAACATATTCAGGAACATCACAAAAAAAATAAAAATGTCTTGTTCTCATTGAATATGTATGAAGTCTCAGATTTACCAATCGAAACTGCTCCCTTCATCAAAAAATTGGAAGTTGACATTTCTAGTGTTAAAAGTTAAAATCGCATAACGTACACCCCTATTTTTTCTTTTCTAATAATCAATACCAATGGAGGAGTATATCGTGAACATTACAATGAAATTTGCTTGCAAACAGAAGTCTGATATAATATTTTTAATTTTCAAGCACTGCTGTTATAAGAATGAACATTTGAAATGGAGTTTGCTTGCAAACATAGGTCTGATATGATAATTTCAATTTTCAAGAGCTGCTTTTATAAGAATGAACTTTTGAAATGAAGTTATATTATCAAAACAAGCAACATTAATGTTCCAACAGAAAAATACCTCGAAATGGGAAAAAGAAAGATAGTGACAGGTCTGTTACAAAGTCTCCAAGACTGCTGCTGCTACAGGCCTCGACTGTCATCAAACTTCTACAGATTCCTCATCCAAGCTTGCTGTTGTGTGCTTGGCTGTAGTAGACAGAGTTTTATACCTTTTAACCACTATGCCGGCATCATTAAACACCTCTGCCAGGGCATATGACTGAAGGAAAACTTACAGATTTGTTTCAGTTATGCACTGTTCTAGAAACTGGGCATCTAGAGGCAGGGGCGGCTTAGTAGAGATGAACCCAATCACTATAGTAAACACACCCAATCAATCTACAGTTGTTTAACCACCTTTAGGCGCCCCCCATACAAGTGATATCTGCTCCCAAACTCAGGTGCTTTAGCCTCTAGACTCACATGTCCCTGTACAGGCATTCTATGATATGGTATGACTTGTTTTGGTTAATGTGCCTTTGCTCAAACAAGGTTAATAAGTCCTCAAATCTGGTCGCCCACCTCCAAAGATCACTTCCAGGTCTGATATGAATGAATTTTATGACTCTAACTCCCAATTTTTGCCCTCAAATGAGATGTACGGCCAGCTAGGGCCTTATATAAACCCGCAACAACTTTATTTCCTGGTGTCACAAATCAAGACTCCAACAAGTGAAGTCTTGCCTGTCAAGACTTAACAAGATTGCAAAAAAACCCTTCCGTTCAAAATCGGAAAGCCCAACAATGAAGTCCGTGGTAGTTCCTGAATGAAACCACTTGAGGCTGCGCACCAAAGAGGTCAATAGGCTTTGACAGCTACGCTCCCCAACGTACACCTGGGTGTTAGTTGGTAGTTATGGATGGTTGGTGTTCTCAACCAACGTCGGCTTGCTATATATTTCCTCATTGTACTCATAGTTGGGGACTGCATGCAATATGTATCTTGTAGTTATTGCATATTTGATGAATGAATGAATACACGACATATCTTCTGAGCATTGTTATGAGTAATTGATATATTCTGTGAATTGCTGTTATGTATTTCTGTTTATTCTTTGTTAATCGTTCAAATAGCATTACCGAATAAACACCTGCAAACCAACCAGGAAGGATCTTTCACCTCTGCAGTTGATGTCCTCTATGAGGGTTTTCATCCTCACAAAACCCTTGGATGAACACAGTTCAAACCAGCAATATCTTGTTATCAAATTCTCCAGCATACAATGCAAATGAACTCCAAAGAAAAATATAATATAAAATCACTTTATAAATTAAATAAACTTTATTACTCCAAAAGGTGATTTATTTTATTATTTAAACATTCCTGGCACTTAAAGTCACTTTACCAGTGTCCAACATTTAAAATTTTCAATTCTCATTCCAACAAGCTACTATACTAAGGTGCCCATTAAACTATTTTAATAAAATTAGCAACCTTAGTAAAAATAACTAAATTAAAGCCACAAATACACCTGAGTTGCGAAAGTTGTCGAAAAGCATCAGAATCGAAATCTGCCTGCACTAGAGTGATATTGATGATGAATAATGAAAATCGGGCCTAATTGGGTGACTTACTATAAATAGACACTCTCTCCAAGAATCTTGGAGAACACACCAAAAGCTGGAATTCACTTCGGAAAGTGGCATAAGTGTCCTCAAGAATAATTGAGCTCATTGGCAACGTCAAATAATCCCTCTTACAAGGCCGACACTCATGAAAAAGGTCAGAGCCAATTGCAAGGGTAAAGAAACCAAAAATGGGGACATTACAAACAGTCAAAACACTTTTTTTTTTTTGTAAAGCCATTTCCTCTTCACGAAAAGTTCCTGTATTATCTCCTTGATAAGTGTTCAACCTTAATAGGTGTTGATGTAAATAGGTGAAAACCCAGACTTGGGTGTGGAATTTGTTTAGTCAAAAGACTCAAAACAATACCTGCATGTAATGTGACTGTTAGAATGCTTTAAGGGATTGATGAAAATGCTTTAGCTTAGTTTAGTTTTTTTATTTTTTACCTTGTTTTTGTATTCTGTTTTTGACCCTATTCCCATTTGTATATGTGGTCTGCTTTTGGGCGTGTGGGCTTACTACATTTGGCTCTTGGGGAACATCACAAATGCATTGAGAATGACTTTCTATGTGGGCCTCAACAACATGTGCAATTGGCACAGTTGCTTTATGGGAATGTCATTTTCCGAGAGGGTTATGTGCACACTCATATGGAGCTTTTCAAATTTTATTTATTTCTCAACAAGTTCAGAGTGTGCCATCAGTCTGTTAGCCATTAAAAGCTAAGCCAGTTTGAAGCAGCTTAGGGCTGAGAGTCCAGTAATAACACAAAAAAAGCAAAGCTGAAATATAAAGGTCACTCTCAGAGCTTGGACTGCTAAATTTAATTACTGTTGTCTGTCAGGTTACCATTGTTATCAAGAAATAACTTGTTTTTTAAACCAATTTTGTTATGTTGTTAAGTATTGTATTCTTCATGTTGGTGTTATAATAATCACTTCTTAGGTATGAATGGCTACGTTGATGGGCATGTCTTAATTGTCAACCATTTGGTCTTGCAAATTCCAAGTTGAATATTTGGGAAAGGGCATGAATTTGATAGTTCCTCCGGTGTAGCAAGCATCAAGCATCTTATTGTACACTAGCCTTCACAATAAAGTTGTTGTTCTCTTATTGTTTTCTATGTGGCTGTCCTTTGCAATAAAGCTGTTGTTCTCTTATAGTCTTCTATATTACATTCTTGGTATGTAACTTGATTTCTACAGATGATGTAAAATGGTTTTGTAGCATTTTGATTTAAACATTTTTGATGCCATCGCCTTTGTAAGATTGTGCTTGGCTAGAGTTGAGTGTCAACAAAGCTGGTCAATAATAACCATTGACAATGACATATTACAAAGATGGAAGTGTAATGAGTAGTAAATGGGTCGATTAGTGAAGAGCCAATCAAGACCTAAAAACAAAGAGGAGGAACTAACTTGACAATTCCAGCATTTGTTGGGTCTCTCAGAAATAAGAACACATAAAAGAAGAGTCTGAGAAAATCAAGTGCCTTTTGATTCTCTTGGGGCAACTTTGTCGTAATTGAAGAAGTCCTTCATTATGATGTTTACATTCTAATCAGTGTGAGAATTCTTGCAAGCTCCTTCTTTATGATGTTACAATCATTCCTTCTAGCATTTTTTAACAATGCATGCCGAACACCCTCTCCAAACACATTACTCCGAACATTTAAATTTTCTGCCTTCCTTGTGATCTTATCGATTTTATCAATATGCTCAATGCCTTCTGGAGCTGCTGCATAATTGAACTTGACAACCATGAGAGGCTTATACAAAATAGATTCCTTATCTTCTTCCATGTATTCTGCCTCAACCAGTAGGATCCAAGATAAGAGCATTGCTTTTCTCAAGCTTAACATTGTGGCCACTAAAACTTTTGTAAAATAATATTTGCAACAACCATGTGATTGTTGTGGAATAACTTGTGCAACAACTGTGTGAGTCTTGTGGAACAATTTCTGCAACAACTGCATGATTGTTGCAGAGTAGTTTCTTCAACAACTGCATAACTGTTGTGGGACAGCTTCTGCAACAACCATGCCACTGCTGCAAAAAACAACTTATGCAGCAATTACATGATCGTGGTGGAACAACTTTTGCAACAACTGTGTGATTGCTGCGGAACTTAAATTATTGAGCTTGAAGCACATTGAAATGAAAAGTGGAGGAAATGATAGCTTCACATTGTTTGCCCCTGCAATGACTGAAATGCCCTTGAGGACTGCTACAATTCTTTGCTGCCTTGAATTACCAAAACAGCACATTCCAGTAACTTTATCAATAAATTCACAACTATATTTATTTGTGTTAATTACTGTTATGAGACCAAAAGAACATACCATTGATAGTTCCCATCAAAGTATGCAAGGAACCTTTGCTGTTGTGTCACAAAACTGTACCTTTATACTAAAAATCTGTTCCCTACAACTGATCCACTCTTGCTGACATCTGTCTGAAATCAGAGGCATCATGAAGACTTTCAAACTGCTGTCATATGTACTTGAAAATTGCTGATCTTAGAGACTGAAATCACTGATTTTGTCCTCTGCAAATTCACAAACCTTGGTGTTTGGAAACTCTGTTATATGTATTGAATGGACTACTATTTTTGTGTTTGTAAATGGTGGAAAACTACTGTGAAAACTTACGCAGAAACTATCACAAAATTACAGTTTACATGCCATGCTAATGCTTGAACAATCAGGAATACATGTGGGAAATGTCTGATCAAACCCTAATCACTTTATCCTTTGGTACATGATTTTGGTGCCCTTTTTGCATATGTAAATCTGATTGTGTTTGGTGAATCATACTTTTACATATAGCAGTGCAGATTTTTGTGTTTGAAAACATTTTCTTTCCTATGGATCACTCTTCTATATACCTTTGTACATTATGAAAACTCAAAATCTGCTCTTCTTAACAATGGTACGTGCCTGATCACTACCGTTGCATATTTTTGTTTTGAAAACTACGTTTGCTCTCAGAATGCTGTATGCCTCAGTATACAGGTGAACATTTTGAAAACTTTAAATTTTCTCAACTCCCTTTGGAGTGTATGCCTCACTATACTGTCTGCAAACTTGTTTTTAGATTTTCTGATTATTTCCTACCAGGTCTGTGCTTATATATGGTATTTGGAACTTTTACTTCGAAAATTCTGTTCATCGATTATGTAGATTGCTTCATTACAGTCCTGCACTTTTACTTTATGAAAATCTTGTCATCCTTTTATGTGGTGTGCTCCCTTAAATGGACCTGCAATTTTTTGCTTGATAGTTTTCATGTCCTCTCACTATCAGGGGCACGGTCATCTATTGAGCAACACTTCTACGACTTGATGAATTTTTTCCCTTTCTGCCTTGTCCGAGCTTTTAATCTTTGCCTCACTGGATATGTAAGAAAGTTCCTTTCATTGCCCCTGTAAAGATACTGGCTAGAGATGACAAAAATAACATGGATGACTATGTCAAGATTTGAAACATGACTCATGATTGAAGGAACGAACAAGGTTTTAGCTGGAAATCTAATATGATATGATTTTTTTTTGTGAGTACAACAGCTAGCCATTCCTATAAAGTACCAAAAATCTGGGTGATGCATGATTGTTATTTTGCCCAAGGATTCTACTGTATTACTCTCATCCTCTTGCTTTTCTTGTTCTTTTTTTGCTTTCTGGTAAAAGGTACACAAAAATACAAAACCCCTCATCATATGATAGAGTTTCCCCTCTCAAATGTAGAGGGAAATCACATTTTTGGTGATATTCCCACATGCTTCTAATGCATTTGCCATTGTCCTTTGGATGAGTCTTGTACATATTCTGCAAAGGATGAGGCGACAAATTCAAATGTTAACACATCCCTTGGGGATACTTGTCGCTAGAAAGTGACAAGTAGGTTATGCACATTGTTAATAGATAAGGAGCTCAATTCTTGTTAGTTTGATGATAAAATGAGAGATTCAGCTATTGTTATCCCAAAAATTTGTTTGAGGAAGTGTGGAGGACTTATTCTCACTCTAATTGTTGGGGAGGTTTCCTTTCTAACGATTTGTGAAAAATATATACAATGTCATAAAATTTGTTTGAGGAAGTGTGGAGCACTTATTCTCACTCTAATTGTTGGGGAGGTTTCCTTTCTAATGATTTGTGAAAAATATATACAATGATGACACAAGGTTATCATGAAGAATTCTATCATATTCAATTTGAACATTGCTCTTTAAATGCACAAGAAAATAAATGATGCCCATGTGGAAGTAAGAAAACAGTCCTATTATACTGGCTTTGTAATTTGATAATAAAGTTTACCCATGAAAGAAGGATGGCTGCAAAGATGCTCTGATACCATGTTAGGCTATGGCGCAAAGTTTTTGTAGGTTAGCTACAAAGATGCTCTGATACCATATATGATTTAATCATATGTCGAATTAAATCTAATTTGAGGAACTTGAACAGAATCAAAGCAAACACCTAGTGCATAAATAAAGATCTACATGCATGGAAGTATGAATGAACAGAGCGCAATCTTATTCATCGAATTGAGCCTAAAGTGAGCATACAAAATGTGCTACCATTTTATAGAGAGTACAAGAGGAGATGGGGATAAGAACTCAGCCTCCAAAATAGAAAGAATGTTTGATTTTCCCAAAAGCCTATTTAGAGAAAATAAGGAAATTTCAAATTAAGCAAATTAATCCTTGATTTATTTAAATAGAATATCTTTAAATGCAATGCTTGTTATCTATAATATCCACCTAAGCAAGATGAATATACCTAAGGTGTAATAAAACAAAATTTACACCAACAATTCAAAATAGTGTAGAGAGCTAAGGTGATATGGATCTTAAAAAGTAACCAATATAACAATCATTTAAAGATCATCAAAGTAAAAAAGATGATCTCAAAGTTATGGATACTATTAAAGTAACCAATATAGTGTGCTGAATTGCAAAACTACGGTATGGGTACTAGTTTGGGGCTGGGATGGCTTGGTGTTGACCTAGGGTTGAACCTCGGGTAAACTTGTGCTGCACTCGAGCAGACCCATAGGCCACCAGCAAGAAAATGGCTTTTTTCAACTGTTATTTTTTTTTATAAAACAAACAAACACTTTTCTGAACCTAATTTCGCCCTGCAGTGCTCTAGTTTGGTTCTTTTCTCTTAAGTCTCTAAACTACACTCATTTCACAAATAGAAGAGACCAAAACACTACTTTGCCTCAAGGTGCCATTCTCATACGTAAAGGCTGCTGGTTATTTGTTTGAAAGTGAAGGCTTTACAAAGGGATTTTACTGTATTTGTTTAGTGTTAAGGGAGAGAAAGAGTTGCAACTACAAGCATTATCAATCAATTTATCTTGTGAAAATTTCAAGTTTTCTAAGATTTTTTTTTTCAAGTTCCAGTTTGTTTCTTCCTTTTTAGAAATGTTCAAAATATTTTGTAAACCTTTCATACATATTACAGGGGTTGTAATCCCCTTTTTTTGTATTCTTTTTTGGTTTTTCTTAAGTTAACAACAACCTAGGATTGTATCGTATTTTTTTTAGTTAGTCATATACAATGGTTGAGAGTTCTAGTTTAGTTGGCATAGTGCCAGGTAGGTTGTTCAAAATTGATGTAGCGTCACCTCTTTGGTGACATACATGCATGATTGAACAAATTTTTGGAGGTGGGGGTTTTCATTGGCATTGTAGCCAATTTGGGAATGAGTATAAGAGCTCATATAGTCAAGTGAAATCTCATCTATACATTATGATTGGCTTAGGAATAAGAGTTTGTTTTGGGCTGAATAAAAAGGGTTGGCAAAGAAACAAATTGTGGGATATATCAAAGAACAAGAGGATGTCAACATTGTAAACAATATAGCAAAGAGAAGTTCACATCCTCTATCCAATAAGGTATTGTGCAAGCCTCCTAGGAAGTGGCTTTGTAGTATTGGTTGGCTGCATCCTTTCATTTTGCCATTGTCTTTCCAAAAAGACAATAACCCCTCACTATCTATAAATTAGGCCCATTGGAAAAGGCCTTCTAAAATGAGTTGATGGAGGTTGTAGATTGAAGAATTGCTTCTTGTATTTATGGTAATGGACTTCCTTTCAACCTTGTTAGATCACCATTTTAGCAAAAAAGGTGACAACAATTGCTAATGCACTCGTTGATTACACTAGTCCTAAGTATGAAAAGGTGTGCAACATCTTAATGTCCAAGGAAAAAGGTTCTATAGAGACATCACTGAGGACAATCAAGGATACATGGCTTGAAATAAGAGTGTTCATAGTTTGTGATGGATGGACGAATTGCAAAAATAGACCACTAGTCAATGCCATTGCAATGTGCTCTAAAGGGGTGATGTTTTTGAAGGCAGTTGATTATAAGGGCAAGTGAACGATGCATATTTCGATGCTATGATCCTCATAGAATCCATTGAGATGGTGGATGTAGAAAATGTTATCCGAGTCATAATGGCCGATGCTAAAAATTGTAGGGCAATTGGTTTAATAGTGGAGGATGCATATGGACATTTTTTTGGATACCTTGTGCTATCCATTGAAATGTTCCCCTTAATTTTTTCTTGATTTTTTCAGTTCACATACAATGCAATCATGTACTCGTTAAGGTTAGCTCCAAACCAAAATGATGCGGAAAAAAACTCTAACCAAGAATGCGCCCTAAAACCACTTAAGGAAGAGGTGCGGGCATATGGTCAGAGGACCCCTTGGATCTAATAACTCAATGACTGACTTGATTACACTTGAGAGAGAGAGCTAAACTCAACACCGAAAATGTGCACACAAGATCCTTTAGAAGGCGAGGTGCTAACATATGGTGGAGTGCTAATTACAACACTGAAAGAACACTTCTTCTGCTGAGCAGGCATCCACAAGCAGTGGAAATACTCCACTTGTTTAGTGGGTGAGATTATTACAATTTAATTAAGGCGGCAAGCCAGCTTTGTAACCGCACTTCCACTTGTACAGTGGGGGGTATACAAGTCCTCACAACCACTTATTTCGTGGGGGGAATACAACATAAAGAAAGATTATTTATTAAAACTCAACCACTCAATCGTGGGAGTATAAAATAAACTTAAAATTGCAGCAAAGTAAACAACTGCTGTTAGTACTTCTAATCAGCTTACAAACAAATAACAAACAACTGTAATATATCAAAGATAAGCTTTCAAAACAAGCAATGGTTAGAGTATCACTTCCTCTAACTCTTACAATCATGAATAGATGAAGAATTGAAGCTCAAAACAACATAATAGTAAAAACTAACTAATCTGATCAGAAACAGAAGGTACAAAAAATCAGACCAGCAAGTTGTGAATTCACCAAAATGGACGTATCTTTCCCGAATCAACTCGGAATTCTCCCAAACCACAACCAAATGAGAGCTAGAAGATAGGCGTCCAATTCCCAATGAAGACTCGAGCCAGAAATAGAGATTACAGAAGGCACGAACTTCGATGCACATGACAGGAGAAGGTATGACCCAGCAAGAGGGTCGACCTCTTCACAAAAATCAGAAACTTGATAATAAAATCTGCAAACTTGCAGAAAGGGTCGCCCTTCACAGAGGAACAACATGAGTGAACACCCAGAATGAAAATAAATTTGCTAACGAAGTTACGAACAAAAACTTGCTTCAACCATGGTGAACCAGCAACTCAGAAAATCAGGTTATACATCAGCAACCTATTTGATAACATCAAATTTGAAGCTCCATCTGCATTCCAGAGTGAAGTACAGTCTCATAAACCCACCTAGGAAGCCATAGTTCCAGGCTCGAAGGATGGATTGCAAAATGCTAAGCTTCTCCTTAGTCAGGTTCTGGATTTCAAACCAGCAGCATAATTTTACTTCCAAATTTCCAAGATAAGAAACAATGAGCAAGGCCTCAATAAATAAGCTTCAATTGGTAAATGAAACAATTTGTAACTCTCTACAAGAAACTGTTCATTTCCTCCAAAGGACGCCACCTCAAAAGCATTTTTAAATATTTGAAACTCTCAATATTCTTCCCAAGTCGTCCCATTTTGAAGAGATATTTAAAACATTAATGAAATATTAAAATCCATTAATGAGGCGTTCATCTCATGTCCCCATTTTTAAAACAACTTGAAGTTATCAAGCCTAGGCGTGGGGGTACAACTTGAAAACATAAAATTGACTAAGTATGGAACTTAGTCCAAGGAGGTAACCAAGAGCAATGCTCAAACTGCAACTGATTACTGCTAAAAATAGCAAACTGACATTAGCCAAGTTGATGATGATCCCATTGCCACAAAAGGACTTACTAAAAATAGCAAATGCTCAAAATAGTAAGTATACTTCAAAACCATTAGAAAGCCAAATTGAACAACCTCACTGCCCAGAATAGAAATGTGGATAGTAGATGATTGAACTGCTGCTAGAATGATACTACTATAAATAGACTTACCAAAAATAGCAAGTTGCTATAAATAGTAAGTTTGCAAAACATTATCTGAACATCGACTGAGCAGTAATCATGACTTACTATAAATAGTAAGTGTTTCCAAATGCCTTCTGAGCACAAACCGGGAAGCCAACATGACACTATAAATAGTAAGTGCCTGGAAAGGTTGTCAGATGGAGATGCATGTTACACCATTCTGAAGCTCTTTGAAAACCCAAAAAGCTCCCAGAAGCACACTTCCAAACTCTTGCATGCAAGCCCTCAAAACTGCATCTGAAACCTCCTAAAAAATAGTAAACCCTAATTTTCAATTCTGCTTAGCCTATGAGTTTCCGAAAATAGGCTAAAACCTCAAGAAGAGCACAGGGCTAAATCGGGGACATTACATCCATTCCCTCAACTTGGTGATGCAAACGATTGACATAGAGATTGGTGGGTCAAAGAAATCTACACCAAGGTTGAGGAGATTCAAATGTTTGTGACCAATCACTATATGTCACATGTTATCTTATGTTTTTTTCCAAGTTGTTGAAGGCAATTTTATTTTTATTACAGTATAAATTTTTTTGATGTCATCTACTTTTTAATTTGTTTTATTTATTTTTCACTTTGTTAGGTTACCAAGACTCGATTCACATCACAAACAATCATCTTGAGATGACTTGTTAAGGTGTGAGAGCTATTGAGTGTCATGGTCATTGACACTCTTTGGAGTGTATGGATGCAATTAAACACAAAGAGAGTTCAAAGCATTGATCCTAGATGATGAGTGGTGGGCATGTGTGATATATGTTTTGAGTTTCATTGAGCCTGTCATGATAATGATTAAGTATGTTGATATGGATTGACAATGTTTCAATGAAATTTATGATGACATGGACTCTATGGTTAATAAGGACCATAATAGAAACCGGGAAGAATGACCATATTGAAGTATTTTTCAAAAGTGTAAAGGATCATTGTTGACCATTGGAACAAGAAGACCACACCTTTGCATCTCCTAGTATTTTCTTTGTTTCCAAAATATTAAAACATAGAGATTCATTCCTTGCCAAGGAGGGTGGCACCATATAGAAATCAATAGGTTGTTGGTGGGTATAAATTGCAAATAAAAGAATATTCCCAAACGCATATATACATAGTGTTGCCTTTGGCCACTTTATATCTTCAAGAAGTCATGACGTTTGCTCTTTTCAAGACAATTACTAGAAATACGTGAATAGTGGTACATCCATGGCTAATGCTTTATTTACTTGCAATAAAAATTCTATCTTAGGTATGTATTTTTATTTATTTTTAACTTCTTTGCTTAGTTTTGTTACTATGTATTATAATTGTAAATGTTGTATTGAACATAGTTTGCAGACTCAGACTCAGAAAGTACTTGACAAGCCCAAAATTTTTGACTCAGAAAAAGCTCGACAAAAACTCGACAACTTAAAAACACTAATTTTGTTTTAAAAATACTTTTTTTTTTGCTAAATTCAAGTGCAAAATATATCAAATGAGTTTAGAGACCATGAAGAAGTGTTTTCTATTAAATTTGATTCGTGAATACATATGGATCACAAAATCACATCATCATGTAATGTCCCCATTTTTACGCCATGTTCCGTGAGAATTGACCAGTTTCCAGGGTTTTCCAAATGCTTCCAGGTGAATTGGGAGAGTTCCAAGGTTCGTGGAGAGCCCCTTTGGTGGTTTTTCTTAGCGTCCAGTGATGTGTTGGTATTCTTTTGGCCCTCGGGATGGTTGTGATGTCTTCGTTGCATTTTTGACCATTTGGGTTCTCCATATTTCTTGGAGAACATTTCTATTTTTAGTAAGTGCCTGTTTTGGCACTTGGCATCTTCCTTGATCATCAGGAGTTTCTTGGTGTGGCCAGTTTTCGTTTCAGATGCCCCATCAATGCTTTTCGTAAGGTGATTGGAAATATTTTAATATTTACACTAAAGTTGTAAAGTAATGTTTAAATATTACTTTAGTGTTAAATATTATTAAGTTTCAAAGGTTATTTCCCCAAGTTGGATACTCAGGGGATAAGGTGATTTATAGTTATTTTAAAAAAGTGCTTTTTTGAGAAAAAGCAAAAAAAGTGCTGTTTTGAAAAAACAAAAAGCTATTTTTCAAAAAAGCAGCGAAAAAGCAAAAACACTTTTTCAAAAAAGCAACGAAAAAGCTATAAAAGGAGGTGTGGGGCTCTCATTTGGATTATATTGAATGAAGATAACAAAGTGCTGTCGAATTGAGGATTGAATCCTTCAAGGGCTTTGGAGATGAAAACCTTCAAAGTTGCTCTAGTTTCGGAGTTGAGAGATACTCCCTAGCTGGACATTGGAGTGGCTTCACTGCAGGAGTCACCATTGAGCTTTGGTGAAGATTTCAGTTGTTTCCATGATGACTTGATTTGATGTTTTTTAGAATATGCATATTTTGGTGTGGTTACTGATTTTGCAGAGCTTTTGGGAGTGATTCGGAGTGGATTTCTTGAGTTTAATGTTTGCTGGTCGTACCATGTCAAGCCTAGGCAGTACCACCTCTTGGCTTACCTTGGTTGATGCAATAAGAATAATTTTGTGGGTATTGTCTCATTGATTTCGACAGCCTTGGGTGACTAGAAGGAAGAGCTGGCAGAATTTTTGATGGAGCTGCTGATTTTATGCAAGCCAAATTGCTCCTTGCTGGCCCTACAACTCCTGTAGTTGGGTGTGGGGTTTTTAGGGGTGAATCACCCCCTTTTTCCAGCCTCTTTAGACTTATTTGGAGGTGCCTATATCAGGTGCAACATCTGCAATTTGTTTGGGTGTGATCTTTGGCATCGTTGGTGAGTTTGGATGGAGGTTATGAGGGCTGCCTGTACCTGCGCGTAGCATTTTCTGAGTGTTGCAGACTTGCAACTTTCATGTCAGACCTGCTGCAACAACATTCCAGACTTGATACAGTCCCTTTGGGGTCACATTGTGAGATCAATTTCCAGACCTCAGGGTGCCTTAGTTGAGGTATACTTGCTCTTTTTCATGAGGGGGTTAACTTATTTTGGTGTTGCTTCTTTTGGGGAATCACATTTTAGTGGTTTTGGGTGTTAATTTCATATTTCTATATCACTTGTAGCCAGATTGTAATTGTTAGTATCATTTGTACTAAGCTCTCATTGTAACACTGATTTGGTAGTACCATTCAATGATTTAGCTCTTACTTGGTTTTGATACTAACCCCATTGAATAAGTGGCATCTCTATATTCCTGCCGAATAAGTGGATGAACTCTTTCTTGCTTCATGTAATGCCCATTGAATAAGCGGATGATCTCTTTCTAGTTAGCTATGCATCCCATTGCATAAGTGGTTTGGTTGGCTAGCCGCCTGATGCTTCTTTTTTGCAAGTTGTAATTCCCGCTGAATAAGCAGATGTTTCTTTTCATGTTTTGGAGATTGCATATTCACCCCACTGAACAAGTGGTTACTTCAGTAGCATTGCATTGTAAACCTTGCCACCATATGCTCTCACCTTGCCCACATCGGGATCTAGGTGATCAAAAAGTGGAAGGTAGTTTATTCCAATTGATTATCATTGTTTATATTTGGTTAACGCTAACAAGTGCAAAATTTGAAAAATTGAGGGTGGGTTATTACACATCATGTGCTAGTGGATAACTAATAACTAGTGGATAACTAATAACTATTATGAATTTATGATTGTCTTTTGAAAATCATTATCAGAACTTTCATATCTAGGCAAGTAGAAAATTACAATTTCCTCTTCCCCAATCTAGTAAAAATCAGTGTTCCACGGAGTTTCCTGACGGGGACGGGGGAGACCAAGGGTCTAAGTTGCCTTTTTATAGGGTTTTCTTTGTTTCATGCCATTCTTGGAGTTATATTTTCCTCTCTTCAAATTACTTAGTAAATTCCAAGTTGTCACATTTAGCACCTTTCTATATTATGCTGCTGTGCGTTGCATAATAGCATTGACGGTTCTGGAAATAACTTCTAAGATCATAAATGACAACTAATGTTATGTAACAACTACAATATGTGAAAGGACAGATAATAATTTAGAAAGACACAAGCCTTAGATTGGGAGGTTGGTCTTCTTAGTTGAATGGAAAATATAAAATATTTTAGATGTGGGTCTGGGTGGATGCAAATCCATGTTTCAATAATTCAGCAAATGTGTCTTTCTATTCTATTACATCCCATGTTCAATCCCCATGAAACACCTTTGTTCCGTGTCCTGACATATGCTGCTATGCATGCCTCTAGGTTAGTCTCTTGCCATCCTTTATTGCTCCAGATTTATGAAGTCTCAAGTTTGCAGGTTTGTATTTTCTCTTCACTCAGTTGGAGGCAATCTCATCTTGAATATCAAAGGTAACTGCAACTCCAAAATGGATCCTCAATAGGTGGATTTGACTGATGAACTAGATGTGAAATTAAATTTGTTTTTATAGAGAGGTTACAGAAAGTCTACTTGATACATGATTAATTTGAAGCAGTCATTACCCAGCTTAAGCTATCCTCTGTTTTGTAATTATATAGTTTCTCTGGCTATGTTTTGACTTGACCTTGGTTGAAATTCTAGGTGAAAGTTCCAGATGATGAGAAAGGTTGGGATTGGAATGATGGAAATTCAAGTGAAACTGGAGCAGTGAAGTGTAAGACTGCTAACACACAAAATATGGAAAAGGAAAATGTTCTTTTGTATCAAATGGATCATCCAACTGTGAAACCCAGAAATGCACAGTTCTGTAATAATCCTGTTTATTGTAATAACTCTTATGAAGAAAATGTTACTCAAGGCTTATCTGGTGGGGGTTTCTTCCCTAATGCGGCTCAGAAAAATGTGCATGAGGTTCGTGAGGCTTTATTGAAGAACATTAGCAAGGTTTGTAAAGGAAGCATGCCCACTCAACTGAGTCAACCTCTGTTAGAAAGATTAAAGGATGACTTGTCAAAGGTTCCAGACATGTCTTGCAGTAATTCTTATAGAGGCTCACCAAATTATGTAAACACTTCTGTTGCTGAATATATTGATTTTATTAATAGTGGAGGCCGGACCCTTATTACCAATCAAAGTCCAGCAGGCTTAAAAACTTTTCAGAAGGATTTTACTCTAAACAACACGAGTAACATACAGGAGCGAGTCCCACAAGAGAAGGATTCAATGTCATCAGGTTTTGAGCTCAGACTTGGTCAACCTTCTCAGCAAAGACATGCCATTGGTGGTCCACTACCAGACTCCTTAGATTCTCAAGTTTCAAGTGCTGCTATAGACAGACAGAAATCGTTATTTCTTCAGCATATGTTACAGAGAGGTAATGCTAAGCTAATATATTGCATTCTGGCATTTGAAGGTTGCAATGACAGAAACTTTTAT
The DNA here is from genome assembly GCA_007115665.2 of Sequoiadendron giganteum. NCBI lineage: Eukaryota > Viridiplantae > Streptophyta > Pinopsida > Cupressales > Cupressaceae > Sequoiadendron > Sequoiadendron giganteum. Next base: position 426,014,561 of record CM021104.1, read on the forward strand.
GTTTTGTAATTTTATTATTAAATTTGTGTTTGTAGTGAATATAACAACTTGAACTATTGAATTAATAAATTAGTTCTTTCACAATGTTTGTTCATAATTTTGAGAATTATGAGCATGGGGATGTGGGAATCTTTTGTGCAGTTTATGATCCAAGTATAGCAGAGGGAAGCCAACAAAATGCCACCTGTATTCTTCCTGGTTACTCAGGCAACAAAGAGAAAGGGAAAGAACGATGGTTTGATAACCAGTCACGTGGAGTTGAAAGGACAAATATGGTGCAATCTGCATACATTGACCATTTAAAAGGGGATTCTGTGAGAGGATCGGTTGTTTCTATGTATCTCCAGCCTGGTGAGCAGCCTAATGGTCTTGTAGATGACTCATCAAGTCCAGCTATGCATAAAGTTATGGGGAACCCTCAGCAACTTGTTAATAAGCTGATGCACGTGAATCCAAATTCTCATGGTATTGTTAAGCATGACATACCAGAGGGTTTGAGAAGCAAATTTATCAGCATTCCTGACAAGGGATTCCCACAAAGTGAAGAACATGCATGTAATTTAGGTCAGACAAAATTTGGTACAACATCTGGGCCTAGTACCACCTGTGATATGTATGGAAGTTCAGCTTCTTTGATTCAAATGAAACAGAGGATTGACAGTAGGCTATTACATGAGGTCATTCCAGGGCATTTTGTTCCATCAGATGTAAGCATGCTTACTAAACAAACTTCAATGAGTGAAACACAAAAAGCTACTGCATCACCTATTGAGATAGATAGTAGAAATGGCCTTAATCAAACAACAATATCTTCTAACTTATCTGTTGGTGATCATCCTGATGCTTTTTGGTTAAGAGCCATAAATTCTGCCATCTCAAAGAACAGTGGGCCTGCATTATTGTCAGCAGCAGCACAATTAAATATTCCCAGAACAGCAGCTTCTGCAACTTTGTCCAGAATTGCAGATAATGCAGTGAATAAAATTGATGTTGATGCACATCAAATTCAGCGCATGTCTGAAGAACAGTTGAAATGTATGCTTGATTTTGTGGGTGGGACAAATGTTTGCAAAAGAAATGAAATGATGCCAAATAATTCTAACCAAGAACCAAAAGCAGACACAAGCCGCGAGCAAGGTCAGCTTGGAGGGATATTTGGTAGCATGATAATTCCAGTGCAAAGGAGTTGCAATCAAGATCAACAAAAATCCAACACATGTGACCCAAACCAAGGAATGCATCATCGGGATAAACAAGGTCCAGGCAATTTCTTAGACATTGCTGGTGGAAGTCACCATGTTCGAAGTGATCAAGACTTAGTTGCTCCTCATGCCAACTCAGATTTCCTTGGTGCGAGTTGTTAGCATTTCATTGTACTTATCTGGAACATAATTGTCAAAGTCATTGTAATCTGTGTTTGAGAAATTCATGTTAATTATTCAATTTGCTGCTTGCATGTGATTTATGAGATTTACAAATCACAGATATCTGATTTTGATTTCTCAGAACGATCTCTGTATGCTTCTATTAAATGCAGGTCCAAGCAGTTCACGAAGCAATGCACCTTCTTCTGAGGATCAAAATCTAAAAAGCTCGCAAACAAAAGAGGCATTTGGTCAGCAAATTGGTTGCACCTTACCTACTGCAAATGATAGGCCATTGCTCAGGTCATCTTAGTCACGCTTATATGCACTATTATTTTAATATTTATTAATAGCTTTCCAATAATAAGGAAAAACAAAACATTAGTCCCTTTGTTTTCATCAATGAATTTCTTCAATTCTGTCTCCTTGTATGTGCCTTTCAAATAAACATCTATGGATATACAAAGCCATTAGAGAATGAAACTTGATATTACAAAAGCTTTAGTATTACTTCTTGAAAACTGTATTCTCTACTCAAAACAGACATTGAAATTTATAACCTTTTATGCACTTAATAAGGAAGTCGATTGGATTATCATAAGTAACCATGTTAACCTTTTAATAATGTCCATTCTGTTAGTGTAGAGCACTTAAATTTTTATTGTATTTGTCATCAGAGTACTTCTGGTTTTGAGTCAAATCATAGTCACACGGCTCACTGGGCACTTGGCAGACTTGATAAATCCCAGGCCATGTTAGGCCATTTGAGGCCTGCAGACTCACCTGTGAGTCTTTGCAAGTCTTTATCAGACTTGTCAAGTTTGGTAGGCTCAGGATTCCTCTAGGTCAAACTCAGCTAGACAAAACCCCCTCAAAGTTTGAAAAACCAAATAAATACAAATTTCTAAATTCTAAATAGCCAAAACAAGACAAGTTAGGGTCTAGTTTTTATCTATGACTTTGACACTTGCATTTTTAAGGGTTTGGAGTCTTGACTCTTGGAGCTTGGTTAAAAGCAATAAAATTATGATAAATGACATGTGGAATGAAGGTCCTTGTGACCTTGAAGGCCTTTATTTGGTCTTGTTGGCATTTGCTCTACCTCTCGACCCCACCATATATTGCCATACGGAGTGTGCTAGGTGTGCTCCCTCAACCCTGCCGTATATTGCTGTATGGAATGCACTAGGGGTGCTGCCCTCGACCCCATCCTATATCCATGATAAGGAACACGCTAGGGGTGTTGCACTTGGACCTTGTGGGGGGGTGCTTACCTTCAATCCTGCTAGGGGCTGCCATCCTTAGACCCCCACTCTGGTTTAAAGAAGCAAAAAATAAAAGTCTTTTTGGGTTATGCCAGATAGAAAAGCAGCTGTTCTTTTGTTTGTCTTGAATAATAGAAACAATGTCTTTTCCATATTTTTATGGTTTTTTCAGTATCCTTTATTTGCTTGAGTTTCTCTTAATTAAATACCTAGTAATTGAAGTGCAATTATACTTTTGGTTTGCCAAGTCAATCCCAATCTTGAGTAATGCTACTATGGCTGGAGTAGCATCACAAACTTATTTGAGATACAAGCACATTACCCCACATAGAGCTAGTAATGCTAGGCCAAGTGATACAAGCTTTCCTATACCTTAATTCATGTCTCCATTCTGTGATTTTTCATTTTCTTGATGCCATGTATATCATAATCTATGAGTTTTGTACACCAAAAGCACTTGAGAATATTTATATATTTATACATCTTGTTCCCTTCAACTCAAATCTGTTTTTGTATTCATTTGTTTGATGTTTACTTGTGTATGTGATCAAAGTAGCTTGTAATTGATTAGATTTTTTATATTTTAAAAGTTGATTCAGAGAAGAGTTTATATAAAAATATTTAATTCCTTAAAAAATATCTGTATTTCATGGTTTTTTCAATTTGTCGAGTTTATGTTGAGTTTGGGTGCGAAGTCTGAGTTCTATTAAAAAATTAGCTTGCTGAGTGTGTGTTGAGTCCAAGTTCAGTAATCATGTTTAAAATATCCTTTGATGTGTTATCTGGCAACTATAATTGTCAGTTTTATAGTGGGAGGTCTTGAACATTTATGTTTTTTGACGAAGAACAATGTTAAGTTATATATTGAACATATGCTTATTGTCCTGGTCATAAACAAGGGAAACAATAAATGCAACAATGCTATATTTGTGAAGCATGAAATAGTTACATGTTCATATGGCTGTTGATTGGATAAACTAAGGATGATCTTCCCAAATGTTTTGGTTCTTTTTCTGTAATTTCACCTCACCACAAAAGAAATGGAAATACCCAAGGACTTTTTAGACAAAGGTTTTAGAATGTGGAATGGACATTAAGAACCTATTTCTAGGCAGTCACATTGGAACCTCCAAAATTATCTCTAGAGGTTTTTTATGCTCCTTAATTGAAACCACCTGTTATCACAATTAGTTAAAGTTCATATTGGTAACTAACTTGACTCTTGGAGCTTGGTTAAAAGCAATAAAAGTATGAAAAATGACATGCACCATGAAGGTCCTTGTGACCTTGAAGGCCTTTATTTGGCCTTGGTGGCATTAGCTCTACCTCTCAATCCCACTATATATTGCCATACAGCACGTGCTATGTATGCTCCCTCAATCATGCTCTATATCGCTGTAGGGAATGCACTAGGGATGCTCTCCTCGACCCTGTCCTATATCCATAACAAGGGATATGTTGGGGGTGTTGCTCCTAGACCTTGCGGGGATGCTTCCCTTCAACATACCAGGGGTTGCCACCCCTAGATTACTGCTTTGGTTTTAAGAAGCAAAAAATAAAAAGTGGTTTCGGGTTATGCCGGATGAAAAAGCAACTGTTCTTTCTTTTATTTGTCTTGAGTAATAAAAGCAATTTTTTTTCCATATTTTTATGGAGTTTTCAGCATCCTTTATTTCCTTGAGTGTTTTTAATTTAATACTGAGTAATTGAATTACAATTATACTTTTGGTTTGCAAGTCAATCCCAATCTTGAGTAATGCTACTATGGCTGCAGTAGCATCACAAACCTATTTGAGATACAAGAACATTACTTCACATAGAGCTAGTGATGCTTGATCAAGTGATACAAGCTTTCCTCTACCTTGATTGATGACTCAATGTTGTGATTTTTTTTTTCTGATACCATGTATATCATAATCTATTAGTTTTGTACACCAAAAACACTTGAGAATATTTATATATTTATAAATCTTGTTTCTTTCAACCCAAATCTGCTTTTGTATTCATTTGTTTTGATGTATACTTGTGTATGTGATAAAATTAGTTTGTAATTGATTAGCTTTTTATATCTTTAAAGTTGATTCAGAGAATAGTTTATAGAAAAATCTTTATTTCCTTAAAAGATGTCTATATTTTATAGTTTCTTGAATTTGCTGGGTTTATGTTGAGTTTAGGTGCCAAGTCTGAGTTCTGGTTAAAAATTAGCTTGCTGAGTATGTGTTGAGTCCAAGTTCTGTAAACATGTTTGAAATATCCTTTGATGCGTTATCTGGAAATTATAAATTGTCAGTTTTATAGTGGGAGGTCTTGAACATTTATGTTGTTTGACTAAGTACAAAGTTTAAGTCGTATATTGAACATATGCTTATTGTCCTGATCATAAACAAGGGAAACCATAAATGCAATAATGCTATATTTGTGAAGCATGGAATAGTTACATGTTCATATGGCTGTTGATTGGATAAACAAAGGATGACCTTTCCAAAGGATTTGGTTCTTTTTCTGTAATTTCACCTCACCACAAAAAAATGGAATTACCCAAGGATTTTTTATTAGAGAAAGGTTGTAGAATGTGGAATGGACATTAAGAACCATGCAATTTCTATTTCTAGGCGGTCACATTGGAACCTCTAAAATTACCTCTAGAAGTTGTTTATGCTCCTTAATTGAAACCATTTGCTATCACACTTACTTAAAAATCACACATTTATGCATAACGGTAACTAAGTCATGACTAATGCTAAGTTTCTCGTTCCTTTTTAGTTGCTAGGAGTTATGTTGCTGGTTCAAGTTTGGGTTTGGGTTTGGGAATTTTACAATCTTTTCCCCAGATTTAGTATGGTTAGGTTCAGTTGTATATATGTATGTATGCATATGTATATGTATCTACAAATATATACATTTACATACTATGTGGTTGTATATATATATGTATGTATGTATCTACACATATATACATATACATGTATATGTATATGTATATATGTATACATGTGTATACATGTACATATATATGTATATATGTGTACACATATACATATATGCATACATATACATATATACATATACATACATATACATACATATACATATACATACATATACATATATACAAATATACAAATATATACATACATATGTACGTACACTATATATGTATGGATATGCACAAAAATGTACAAAATTAAGAATTTAGCTAATAATTGGTGATGCATTGTGTCAATTGTCAAATCATAAATGTTAAAAGATAAATCAAAATGATGTATGTATGTATAACCATAATTTGCACAAAAATGTACAAAATTGAGAATGTATCTAATAATTGATGATGCATTGTGTCAATTGTCAAATCATAAATGTTAAAGATAAATCAAAATGGTTTATACCATAGTAGCATTACTCGCAATTGACACAACAAACCAAAACTATAAATGGAATTCTATCACCTGGGATTTCATTAGAAAAAACTTGGAAAAAATCATCACTTTTCTGTTAAGTGCAGCCCAAAATATTTTTTTCCCTATTTAAAACTAGAGTGAGGGTCTCAAGGTGACATCCCCGATGGGGTTGAATGGGGTTGAGGGGTAGTACCCCTCATGGTCTTTGATCCATAGGGATCTGCATGGTTCATGCCAGTTTTTAATAATTTTACCGCTTTTAATCAACCTCCAAATTCTTAAAAAATACACTTTTAGGTCTAGTTAGGCTATATATATTTTTTAAAAGCATTTTTGCTTGGAATTGTATGGGTTTTCCTTGATTTCGGCAAGGGTTCATACTTGTTTGAACCAAAATTACAAATGGAATTCTATCACTTGGGATTTCATTAGAGAAAACTTGGAAAAAACATCACTTTTCTATTCAGTGCAGCCCAAAATAATTTTTTCCCTATTTAAAACTAGAGTGAGGGTCTCAAGGTGACATCCCCGCCCCGATGGGGTTGAATGGGGTTGAGGGGTAGTACCCCTCATGGTGTCCGATCCATAGGAATCTTCATGGTTCATGCCAATTTTTAATAATTTTACCTCTTTAATCAACCTCCAAATTCTTAAAAAATACACTTTTAGGTCTAGTTAGGCTATATATATTTTTTTAAAAAGCATTTTTGCTTGGAATTGTATGGGTTTTCCTTGATTTTGGCAAGGGTTCATGCTTGTTTGAACCTTGGATTAGGACATGGTTTGGATAGGTTTGGGTTTGTCAAGGGTTTTTATTGAACACCGTAGCATGGGCTACAAATATTAAATTTGCTTTAGAAGCCTATTATTTTGTCACTTTCTTCACAATAATGTGAAGTACTATATTCTAATTTTTATCTAGAAGGATTGTAAAGTTCATATGGCCCTTGGCAACTTTTTGTTGATGGTTGATGTTAACTTTGTAGAAGCAATAGTTTGTTATGTATTGTAGTTGGCCGAAAGTTAAGTGAATATGTTATAATCGGCTGCATAATAAATAAATGTTTTGTAATTGTGTGTGAGTCCCTGACCAGTTGTTAGTGTCGGTTAGTAGTTATCGTTGGTTGGTAACCTTAACCAACAACGATCCGTTATATATATGTACTTGTTCATAGTCGGGGACCACTTATTATGATATTCCTATACTTATTGCATATCTGAGAATTGGCATTAAAGCTATATCTTCCATGAATTGTTGCAAGTAATTTATATCATGTTTTGTATTTCTGTTATTTCCATTTACTCTATAAATCCTTCGAGTAGAATAAGTGAGTAAACATTTGGTGCTGTTGCTGATACAAACTCTGGCAATACACAAAAACAAATGGGAATCATGGCGTTCTAATGGGTCAGCCAATTGAAGAAACGATACAAGCAAACAAAGAAAGAGAAGATGCGTTGATTGAAGACTTGGAAAACCTGTGGGACATCTCACTAAAGGAACACATACAGAGGGAAGCTCTCAGGAGAGAGGTCCCTCAGGCAGCCATCTGGGACAATCTGACTGACTGGGAAGCTCTTAGGAGAAAGGTTGATCATCTTGATAAACTGTTGAGATTGATTGCACGTAACTATATCATACTCCAAGATCTTCGAGCTGATAGAGACAGAGAATAAAGAAGACATCAAATACTACAACGATACGAAGAACGAAACAAATGGGAGGAGGAAGTACATGACACCAGTCAGAGGCGTACTCTCAAAAATTAATGCTCGTACAAAATAGTTTACAAAATTTGATATAGATTCAATTCGTAATTGTTTACAAAATGACTATCACTTCCTGTGATAGATTCAATACAAAAATGACTATCACTTCCTGTGATAGATTCAATTACAAAAATGTTCAGGAATCATTTTCACTGTCTGTGATAGGTTCCTCCTGATCACTAAACTCAAAAAATGGAATAAGTCTGTATTTGGGAGTTGGAATACGATCTTCTTTAGATATTTTCAGTTTGGTTTCATTATTCAAAAGGCTCTTAGTGTTGGTTTTGTTTATTTCAGCAAGAATGGATGACTTAATAGTTTCCTTCCTAGAGGTAGTCCGTGTTCTTCTTTCTCTCCGAAGTCTCTTCAGAGCTTCAACCATTGTTTCCGAATCTGAGGGAAAAGAGCAGCTGGAATAATCATATCTAAGTCTGATTTTCCGCAACCGGACAAAAACGGAGTCTTGGATCTTCTTCTGGGGTGATTTCTGCATCTTCATCCTGGAAAAACACCGACGGTTGATTTCAGTTTTCTATGTTTGCTTGATGAGCCCGAGGTTCAGTGTCGAACCTGGTTGCTCTGATACCATATGTAACATTCAACTAATCTACAATTTAAGAATGGTAATTAACTACCAGATTTAGCTGAAGTGTAACTAACTAGTTTTTCACTGACCAATAATTACATAAACATTCATCAACTAACTTCTAGTTTTTTAATTTCAGCTGAAAAGGAAAAAAAAAATAGTTTATATAATGAAAATCACAGTTGGTTAATAACTAGCTTTTCCATTACTTTCAAATTGAAAAGAGGATTTATTACAGCTATGAAATAAACATGTTAAAGTAAATATAATTGAGATAAGAGAGAGAGAGAGAGTTATAAGCAAGTATAGTTTGAAGGCTTCCGACTGGAATGCTTGAACAAGACTCTGTCTTCAAGGGAAAAAAAAATATCATCAAGGGCTTTTCTGCCCAACCAAAGACCTGCTGGTCTCCTATGTTTCTTCAATTGAAGAAACCCGACCCTTCACGAGGGCAGACTATAAAGCTTTTCACAAATTACCAACATGCCATTTGAGTTTGGTGTTAAGAACCTATACTACCCTAGTCGATCTCTCACTATAGGATCTCCTAACTAGAAAGACCATTCTGACCAAGGTTATATCTGATTCTTGATGGTTGACAAATGCTTATTCTAAGCATAACCTTGGCCAAGGGTTTAATCAATAATGTGCACGTTTCTCGTACTGTCAGCACTCTCACCCTTACTCGACATTTTAAATTCTTAACCCATAGAGGTTATATAACTCAGAGACTCAACTTTAAGTTCATTCTTTTTCAATCAGGAGAAGAATCATATTACAGACTTACAGAGGAGAGAATGTAGTCTTATGACAGTATGGAAAAATTCCTTCAGTTATATCAAATTCTAGTTTTAATGATAGGTAGGAGACTATCAATTTGATCCAACTTGAAGCTAAAGAACAGAGTAAGACGTCATCTTCAAGTTAGGCATCAACAAAGATTCTCAAAATATTTCAAATTAAAGACTTGGGTGTTCAAGCCGGTTCAAACCAAAGAAAGAATTATATGACAACTATCTAGGCACAATGATTATAGTTAAAGAATCAAACCCGATTCAGAACCCAAAACAAACTAATTTTTGCTTAAGCTGTAAACATAGGTGAGGTAGACACAGAGGAAAATTATTGATTTCAAGCTAAGAAATCACTACAGAATTGAGAGTAAATGAAAGAGGCAACCCTGCCAGACGGTAAGGAAATTGCAGATCATTTCCAATTTTATAGATCTCAAGACTGGTTGGAAAACAAAGAAGAGTATTGACATTTACATCCCATTTCCAAGAATGATTTAAGAGACAGTTAATTAAGAACGATGAAGAGAATTCAAGACTACTATAAATGTGCCTGGCAAGTCATCTGGAGCCCGACAATACTCTTAACGTCTTTCCTCAAATGATCCCGCTATCGGCTACAAGATTATGATTTACTTTGCTGTCTAGAAGAAAGCCGTGATAGTGAACTACTCGTGAATACTGAATGCTTTTGTCGTCCTAGGAAACAAAATGCAGAGACAAGCACAACGACGATTCGGCTTTGGTAACCAAAGGAGAATGCCTGAACAATGGATGCGAATGCCTGAACAATGGATGCGAATGCCTATGTCGATGAGGAAGATAATGTAAAGCTATTGACAGTCGGTGCCAAAAACAGAGTGAGAGAGAAATGAGTGAAGCCTCGAAAAAACAAAAAGAATGTAGATCGATTGAGAATGGAATGAGTCTCTGTTGAATGCGGAAAAGAATGAGAAGATTCCCCAAGTCGATGTGAAGGAGGAAGAAGAGAAGAGTGAGAGCCTCCCCAATAAAAGAAAACATCCTCCAATTTACACTAGCCAAGATTTTCAAGGTGAGCGACTGCATGAATACCTTCTTGGACGTTTCATCCGGGAGGCATGATGGCTAGGTTGGCGGGGAGTTGCCGCCTCCCATTGACACCATTTGATATTTTATCAACTTTAATATTTAATCAATGGGCTTAGAGGTTGATATTATTATTATTATTATTACTTTAATATTTTTATTCATTTACTATCTCTTAAGGTGCACTCCAAGAGTTAATTACATGAATTCAAAAGGAGAACGTTGGTGATCAATTAAAGTTGACTTGCTTTAAAATTATTTAATTAAATGAGATATATCCCCAGGTTATGACTTCAATGTAGCCACCTTACACAAACTCGTGACTTGGTGGTAATTTGGATCCTTTATAGACTACGACCTCTCCTTGATGATATTCCCCTTTCCCTCGAGGTGTTGGCAATCCTGCAACCACTTGACAAAGAAATAGGGTTAGACTGTTCTCGGTATCATTAATAAAATAAAAACTCTTTAACACATTCACTATATACATATATAAGGAAATCATCCATAATTGCAGTTATAACAAATAAATAAAAAATTCTTCTTCCCAATTTCACATTCTCATGAAAGGTAGTTAATCACAACTATCATAACGACCATAATTACATTGCCATAATCTTGTTCAGGACAAAAGGGATGTAACATAAACAAATAAAATAAACAACAGTATAAACACTAAAATATAAATATAAATAATTTAAATATTACTATAATAATAATCATTACAATATAATATAGACAAATAAATATATTTATAATAAATTCAATTTGTAACTATATTATAAAAAAACATAAATGAAAAAATAAAATGAAAACAGAATAAATATTAAAAATATATTAACGATTTAATATTATTATAATTATAATAATTATAATATAATATTATAAATATTAAATATATATATAAACTAATAAATATATTGCAGCAGCAGTTAGGAGTTTAATATAGCGACCAGAAAATATGGACAGTAGTTAACAAAGATAGCCATCAAGATTTGAGCGCCCAGGCATATACTAAATACAGTGATGGGTTTTAAAAAAGCCACGATTATAATATTAAGATAAATTCCAAGGCAGCAAAAGGCAACGATTAGTGAGTGCAAAAGGCAGTGATAAAAAAATGAATGAAGAGCAAGGATTAATAAATCATAGTTAACAAAGGTTATGACCTTTTTAAAGGATATCACTTTACAAAAGGACGGACCCTTGCACTCAGCCTTGAGGGTATAAAAGCAAACAGATTTATGGAATAAATAGGGGGGAATAAATCATTGACATCTGAAACAGAAATCAGTCAAGTGCAGATCGTAGGCATTGCCTGATAACAATTAAGATATTGCAAGTTAGAACTGCTGATAATATTTAAGAGTACCAATAGGGTAGAAGATCAATTCATAGTTTATTCACCTTATTACTTGTCTACATTCATAACATGTTCAGAAATTTATATGTTTGTATATTTGCCCATATGTATTTTTGTAGTTAGTCATTTGCTTGTATTATGATATCCATGTTCCACCATGGCGGGGAAGAAGGATTACAAAGGGGAATTCATGCAATGGAGTCTCCTAGATATGCCACCCGGGGGTGGGACACGATGAGCCCATGAGGGCCAAGGGGGTGCATGCCTTTGGGGTATCTGAGGGTACTTCCCTTAGGTCTAGGTTGATCTCCACTAGATACGCCACCCAAGGGTGGGACATGATGAGCCCACGAGGGCCAAAGGGGGGAATTCATGCAATGGAGTCTCCTAGATATGCCACCCGGGGGTGGGACACGATGAGCCCATGAGGGCCAAGGGGGTGCATGCCTTTGGGGTATCTGAGGGTACTTCCCTTAGGTCTAGGTTGATCTCCACTAGATACGCCACCCAAGGGTGGGACATGATGAGCCCACGAGGGCCAAAGGGGTTCTGCCTTTGGGATCAAAGGATGCTGCCTCTGGGTCTAGTTCAATCATGGGATTAACCATTGTAATCTTACCTTCCTATCATGGTGTAACATGAGGGGGGGATCAATTATGGGAAATGTTGGTTATGATGCCTAATATAGATTTACTTATACTTAATCCAATGTTCAATGTGGGGTACTAATATTCTAATTGTTAGACTATTTGAGTGATGAGTCTCTAACTTATTTGCAGGGACTAAGCCAATTCAAAGTATCCTCTAGGGCCCATTGCTTGGGAAATTGATAATTTAGGATAGATTTAGGCTAACTCCTATAAGGGACATTATAGCCGAGAATTGGAGAAGTCGAACCAAAGACCCTCGGACGAAGGGAGTTGAAGAACGATCCCTAGGATACCCGAAGTGTAGAGGATGTTGAAGGTGGACGAGTGGAGAACTCGTATGTGGCCGAGAGTGCAAGACAGGCATTGAAACATACAAAGCAAAATAGTCCAAATAGGTCCAATGCACAAGGAGAACGTTGAGGAAGGAATATGGTGACTTTGCCAGCCAATTCGAGTGTGGAAAGGTAGAAATTGCCAAAATTTATGGGGAATGGGTTAGAGGATCCGATTAGACATTGCAAAACTTGCGAAACCATATGGATAGCAAGCGGCCAAGAAGAGAAAGATTATTGATTGAGAGCGTTCCCAACAACACTACAAGGCATATCCATAGATTGGTTCACCGAACCGGCAGTAGAAGACACAGCCTCATGGGATGCACTGAGGAAAGCATTTGAGGCTGAGTTTAGATTATTATGGGACGACAATGAGATTGTCACCAAGATCTATAATGTAAGATTTAGGATCAGAAATGAAAGCAATCAGAAAATGCAACACATAAGACAATGAACACAACAAGATACCCTTGGAAAACCCTCCTACTCGAGGGAGAAAAAACCCAGCAAATATATCTCTTATATATTGAAGGAATAAGAGCAGAAATTTGCTTACAACTCAGGCCCAACACAATGCCGAATTTGATACAATGAATAATAGCACCTCTCCTAGATGCAAAGATACAAATGAATATGTTTCTCCTTGAAATCGGTCTGCTGCTACAAAATGATGATCTGCTGCTACAAGTATGAACTTCTTCTAGGAATGCAAATTATGATGAATGAACTTGATGATCAAATGAATGATCATCACCTTGTATTTATACAAAACTAGGTAACTCTTCATTTGGGTTGGCCTCTTTTAAGAAACAAGGTAACTCTTCATAAAATTATTATATATAGCAAGTCCGACTTGCCTTGGTATTATTTGTCCATCATTTTTAAATTTGAGAGAAAGATATCTCCCATTGCTATAACATCAACACTCCCTCTTAGCTAGGGAGGTATCTTTCTAGATATCCACGTCATGGAGTCTCTCAACATGACGCCCACAATGGCTACACCCATCTGTGGAAAACTCAAAGGTTCATCATAGAGTCTCTCAACGTGATGTCGTCATGGAGTCTCTCAACATGACGTCCACCATGGCTTTTCCCATGTGTGGAAAGAAACACAAGTACAAGGGTTCATCACGGAGTCTCTCAACGCGATGTCGTCATGGAGTCTCTCACATGACGTCTCATCTCAGTCACAGAACAATCAAGGCAGAGAGGAATGTTATGTAAGTGGTGTGGACCGGGTGACCATAAAGACACTGACTGTTTGAAACAAAAAGGTATCAACATGTTGGAAGTGGAGGACAAGGAAGTTTTGGCAAATACCAAAGCACAAACAAAGAAGGTAGTTTATCTAGATCCTCGTACGAAGAAGGAAAGAATCCGAGAGGCTAAAGTGGAAGTAGAATAGGCGATGGCATAGGCGATGGCCAAGGAATTGAGAACCTCCAATGAAGCAACAAGTACATCATTGCGGTCAGAGTTGGAAAAGAATATTGTATGACAAATGTTACATACAATCGTACCTATCAAGGTGACAAACCTTCTACAGATAATGCTGCAATTGAGAGTGGCAATACGAACATAGTCGGTGATAACCAAACTCAATAGGAAGGTCCAAGCAAGGATATGGCAGAAGAATAGCCATTGAAAGGCGAACAAATGGTTGACCCAATGCTACTCATGGTGAATGTTGAGAGGAAACTGACCATTGTCAGATGGGAATTAGGGAAAGAAACTCACAAACACCATCGTTGATAGAGCTTTGGTAGTGAACGTACTACTGAAGGAGACCTAGAAGTGTTTAGGGAAACCAACTCTTTGGCCACCAACATTTCATCTAGTAGGTGCCGATCAACATGGCATGAAACCATTGGGTACATTGATGGCGCAAAAGGTGACAAGCGACACACAACAATTTCTGTTGAGTTTTGTCATCATCCCACTACAGAGGAAGGTGTATGATGCACTACTCGGGAGAGGTTGGCTAGTAGCAGCGAAAGTGGACCATAATAGGAAATAGAACACTCTCCATCGAGAGCAATGGGAGGAAGTATGTCATTGACCTAAAGAATCAGGTTGTGAGCGAAGAATCGTTCTAGAATCCGAAGGAGGAGAATTAGAGGAAGACAAAAGAAGAAAATTCATGGAACCTAATGATGAAGGGGTACTCGACCTTGAGAATCGCTCCGAGGTGAGACGAATTCTCTCAATGGACTATTCCATTGGCAAATGGAAGACTATGAGGTGTTTCACCCCAAGTGCAACATGGTACATATCAAGGAGATCGAGGAAGAAGAAGACAAAGGGACACCTAGTCAGACATTTCCGTTCGAGTATGGGGAATGTAAGGAGTAGCAAAACTAGATGACACATTAGCCCACAATTCAAACGGGACAAATCAATCAAGTACGATGAGCCAAAGATGAAGAAGGTGAACTTGGGAGAGGAAGACAACCCAAAAATGATCATGGTTGGCAATGATTGGATCTAGTGCTGAAAGAAGGGGCATTCAAAACATTCATGGAATACAAAGATGCCTTTGCCTGGACGTACAATGAACTCAAAGGGATATTGCCAGAATTGTGCATACACAGGATTCCCCTTGTACTAGGAGCACAACCTGTATGAAAAAGACCTTATAGGATGAATAAAAACTATGCTGCCAAAGTACAAGAAGAAATATAAAAGACGTTAGAAGCAGGCATAATCTTTAAATTAAAGACAAGCGAATGGGTCTCTCTGAAAGTAATCTCTCTGAAGGAGTCATAACAAATCCGAATATGTGTAAAATTTAGAAGCTTGAATGTAGTGACTATCAAGGATTCATTTCCAATCCCATTCACCGACACAATCCGTGAAGAAGTTGTTGTTCACGAGATGTACTCATTCATGGATGGGTTCTCAGGATACAATCAGTAAGCATTGTTGAAGAAGACAAGTCGAAGATGGCATTTGAAGTCAAAGATGGAGTATATGCATACAATTGGATGTTGTTCAACCTATGCAACGCTCTTGCAACCTTCCAGAGAATCATCCTCCATATTTTTGATAAAATGTTTGTGGGAAATTTCAAGGTATTCCTCGACGATTGATCAATCTACAATGACCAAGAGAAGCACCTAAAGGCACTAGGAGAATGTATGGAACGATGTAGAGTAGCACGACTGGCTAAACCCGAAAAAGTGCAGATTCATGGTACCACAAGGTGAATTGTTGGGCCACATTGTAAAGCAAAACTCAAGACGGACCCAGACAATATAAGGGTAATCGTACATATGGAATCTCTACAAAACATCACCACCGTGAAGTCATCCCTCAGACATGTCGGGTACTACAAAAGGTTCATCAAAAACTTTGCCCAGATTTCCTATCCACAAGACGTACTTACTTGGAAGGGGCAACCATTCATATGGACAAAAGATCAGGTAAAACCCTTCAATGAGCTGAAAGTACGACTAATTAGTTTGCTGATCTTGGCATATCCAGATTAGAGTAAAGAGTTCAATGTGCATGTCGACGCCACAAATTACGCGATCAGAGCAACACTGGCACAAGTAGGAGTGCAAGGTTAGACCACTCGGTATTCTTCGCAAGCCGTTTACTGTCAAAGGCAGAAAATAATTACAGTACGATGGAGAGGGAAGCACTTAGGATGGCTTCTGTTGTACACAAATTTAGGCACTACTTGTTGGCTACACCCTTCACATTCTACGTTGATCATCAAACCCTCATGTACTTGGTAAACAAGTTGATAATCCAGGGAAGGGCAAGCCGATTGCTCTTGCTGTTACAAGAATTTACATTCGCCATAATTGTTCGGTCAGGGAAGAGCCATGTCATCACCGACTAGTTGTCGAGAATTCAATTTGGTTAACCACTCGAGGGAGTGAACGAAAATTTCCCTGATGCTCATTTGTTCCAGATTGCAACACTACCACCATGGTACGAGAACATTAGAGAGTATCTATCCACATCCACCTTCCCGAAGGAGATTGTAATGTCACTTACCCGATTTTCCCTAGAATTCACTTGTTCATTAGGTTTAGGGTTTCTTCTGTCCAAATGTTCTTTTTAAGTAAGTAATCTTGGTTTGAAATCTGCATTCACCATGTTAACAACATTTCCATATACACATATTTGTTAGCAATCAATATCTAGATATCAAAATATGAGCATAATCATAAATGGAATTTAACAAGCAAGAGGAGTGCCATGGGTGGATCCGCCCTGAAGCCTTCTTGTTAGGCACGGGAGGTTGTTCACCACAATCCTCCTTTCCCAACGGCTTAGTACCTGCATTCTCCACACATGGCAGGACCTCAGAAAACACTGGCCCTATTAGGAGAGGAGGGAAACCCTAAGGGGCCAAGGGCCTATGGCCTACCACCTCCTATTGTAAATCTCGTGTCTCGAGCCTATGTAGGGTAGAACCCCAGGTGGGACCCCCATCCTTCATGACCAATCCCATGCCTTGGGCCTACGGGCTTGAAGGTGGGGTTTTTAGGCAATCCACTTGGCAGATGCTTCCCCCATCCTAATAGGGTACAAACACAGAGCAGACAATCTTTGGACAATCACTTGTGCATTTACTATTGAATCATCTATATGCTTGTATCATGTTTGAGAGTATTATATGGATGCATGGAAATGTAACATAATGCAAAAAAAGTATATGGATTTGTATTACTACAACAATGCCAATTCTCACCATATTTAGTTTGTCTATGATCAATGATACTATCCAATGTAATATTAACAATGATGAAAATTAAATGCTGCTATATCATACCCTTTAGTTTCATTCATGGTAATGATAATGCTAAAGGAACTATCATCAATTCATAAAACTATTATAATATTGATAACATCAAAGGAAAACATTGCACTAATAATCAAATGAGCAATATTAGTTTCTCATATTCAAAATATGCTAAATATTATTGCTAAGTGAGTACATCACCTGATCAGCTATGTCTTCCCATGTCTCCTTGTTCTTTAATCGTCTTCCTTCAACCTGTATGCCCATTAAATAATATATACATATTTAATGGCTCTATATTCCAATGCATAATAATCATTGTTGCTGCTGTTCCGAATTGCAGATTGTATTTCTCAATGCTTTTCCTTCTTCCTTATTTTCCTTCCTTATATTTATACCATTCAAGGTAGGTGACTCATGGGGGGGAATGTATTGTTTGGTGAAAGAGGTGACTTTTCATAAAATATATCTGTTTGTTAGACTTATTATCACAATAATATCTCTTTTTGAAAATAATACATTATTACTAATAATTATGATATTTCAAATTATATACTTATTTTGATGTTTTATTGAACATATTTTAACATTAAGGTATAATAATAAAACCAATTTGTTAATACCTTATTATTATTTTATTCTAATGTTTTACAATCTTTGATATGTAATGATTATAATATTTATTTATTACATAATAATAATAAATTGCCTATATATTATTATTATATTTGTTATTTCATATTCATATATTTTTATATTGATATGTTACACATTTATTTTATATTTAACATTAATATTGCTATTTATTTTATATATTCTATTAATAATATTTAAATTGCTAATGTTTGTATTTCAATATTATATTTGATGATTGTAATACTATATTGTGATACTTATAATTACTAATTTTTTCTTTTTATAATTTTAATATATTTTGTTATTTATATGCATTTTCTTATGCAAATTGCATTTAAATGTTTGAGGTTATTTATTTATTTATTTATTTTTGTGTTGCTATTTTGGGGACATGACAGAGATGCCACCAGGACAGAGATGAAAGTTAGCACTAAAGAGTAAAACCTTTCAGCTTATTAATGGTTTGTTATATAAAATGGGGTTTGAACATGTGTTGAGACGATGTGTCATGCAAGAAGAAATTCTAGGAGCACTCAAGGAAGCACATGAAGGTCTTGTTGGAGGGCACATGGGATCAAATGCTACAGCACGGAAAGTCCTCTTGGCAGGATTGTGGTGGCTGACCGTACACATAGATGCTCGAGAGTGGGTAGTAGGATGTGATACATGCTAGAGTGTCGGAAAACCTCTCAAGAGAGATTACATGCCCTTGTTCCCCTCGTAGCCGTAGAAAATCCTTGAAAGGTGGGGGCTAGATTTCATCGAGCCCCTCAAATTTAGCCAATTGCATTGATGCTGATATATTGTGGTAGCCATTGGATGCTTGATGAAATGGGCTGAGGCAAGAGCACTCCTAGATAACATGGTGATCAATACAACAAGATTTATACATGAGAAGATTGTCACACGGTACAAAATACCCATACAAATCACGAGTGATCATGGTGGGCACTTAGTCAACCACATCATTCGACTCATGATAATGGAGTTTCGAATCTTCCATAATCTATTGAGTCCATACTACCTGAGAGTGAATGGACAAGTAGAGTCGACTAACAAACTGTTAGTGTGTTTGTCATTCACAAATTATGTGGAGTAGAAGAAGCAGTCTGGGAAGAAAAGTTGCTTGTCGTACAGTGGGTGTATTGTATGACATACAAGGTGACGAGTGGGCACACTTTGTTCCAATTAATGTATGAACAAGAAGCAATATTGCCAGTTGAATATATGTATTGAGTTTGAGAATAGCGGTGGAGAATGACTTGGTGACACGAAGAGTCTGAAGGAACTTTTATTCCAACTCAACAAACTTGACAAACAAAGATAATTGGCAGAATGGGCCGCAACGACGATGCAAAAGAGAACGAAGTACTAGCATGACAAGCATCTTCGCCAGATAAAACTCCAACTGGGCCAGTTTGTTTTGAAATATAATGATTGTAACTAAATCAAGCTTGGTAAATTCAAGGTAAGGTGGCTTGGACCATAAAAAATCTGAGAAGTGGGTGACAATGGATCAATTAAACTCGAAAACTTAGATGGAACCTTGCTGCAAGATTCCATCAATGGATCAAAGTTGAAATTGTACAAGGAAAGAAAGGAAGCACCAATTGAAATAAACATGTTGGGCTATGCAACAAAAGAGGACCAGAGAATTAAAAAATGAAGTCATGGAAGAATCCGACTAGGAAATAACTAGGAACCGGTTTGCAGTGGAAGAAGATTGGACAAAGGGAGATCAAAAAATCGTGGAGAGATTGATCAAGAAACTAGTAGAAGGAATTGCAGAGCCACAAATACAAAAACTTTTAACATATGCTTTGTTCAGAACACTTGCATTGTGGAGAAAAGTATGGGGTCATTGGAAATTATATGAACCCTACGAAGGAGAAAGAAGAGGGTACATGCCCTACGAGCTCGACGAAGAAGTTGAGAAGGAAAGAAAGATGACTTGGACGAATATCCATAGGAGGGACCTTGATTTAGAGCCATAATAATGGTGGAAGATATGTTCATTACTGAGCGATCGACATAATGAAGAAGTGATTAAATATGCCATCAAACATAACCTGGAGCCCCCTCCACTACTGACCTCAAATGGACTGTGGCGGGTAATACCCAACTCAACGAGTCCACCAACGGTCGAGGGAGAGAACGTTAAATGGTATCAACAATATGGAGGGCGATATGTCGGTGATAGTTACAAAAGGTATTGGATCACCTCTCGTAAATAAATTTTTTGACTTAGTATTTAGGGACTGTAATGTCCCCATTTTAGCCCTATGCTCTTTATGGATTGATAGCCTATTTTTGGAAATCTGTAGGTTGATCAGAAGTGCAAATTAGGGTTTCCTATTTTGTAGGAGGTTTTAGATGAGGTTTTGAAGGGTTGTGTGCAGGAGTTTGACAGTGTGCTTTTTGGAGCTTTTTGGGTTTTTGGAGAGCTTCAGGATGTAGTGACATGCATGTTATGAAAATGACATGCATTTCTGGCAGGTATTTTGCATGCAAGAAAGGTTTCTAGGTTTTTCTAGGTTTTCAGAGAGCTTTAGAATGGTGTAACATGCATCTCCATCTAACAACCTTTCCCGACACTTAACTATTTTTAGTAAGTCATGACGGCTGCCTGGTTTGTGCTCAAAAAGAGTTTGGAACAACTTACTATTTTTAGCAGTATACTATTTTTGGCAGTGCTCTGGTTGGTGGTAGTTCAACAGTCCAGTAGAATTTCCATTTTGGGCAAAGCAGTTTGGGTATATTTGGCTTTTAGCATTTTGAGGCTCATTTTGGTAAAATGATTTATTTAAGTCATTTAATATTTTATTATCATTTTTGGCCCCTTGGCCTAAAGTAATGACTTAATGATGTTTTAAAAGGTGGACTTTAAGGGTGGACGCCTCATGTGAGGTATTTAATATTTTAAAGGTTAAATAATTGCCTTTTTACCTTGGATGCCTTAGAGAGTGTGAATATTAAAATGTTTGATTTGAAGATTATTATTCAAATGCTTGGGCCTCCATTTTTGGAGGAAAAAGAAGGAATTCAAAGGGTCACTTCAAAATGTTATATATATAGGCCTTTGCTCCATCATTTGGCTTGGATTATTGTTAATTATATCGAAATGCTGCTGAAATGAATTCAGAGCTCTCGCTTCGAGGAATGCATACCTCCTAGCTCCATCCATTCAGTTACGTACTTGCAAGATAGTACCTAGATGGATTCTGAAGACTGTGCTTCATCTAGGAGTGCAGATTGAGTTTATTTTGATTTCCTAATTCAGATTGCTGTTGTATAATCTGATTTTGAGGTTGCTGGTTTGTATGGCGGTAACTCATTTTCACTCACAGTTTTTTGTGCAATTTTGATTACATTGTGTATTGGCTCCTTGTGTTCTCTTGTCTTAGGTGCCTCATATTGCAAGTTTGCAGATTTTATAAAGAAGAGGCTGTTTTTATAAGCTAGGTCGACCTCCTCTAGAGGCCGCCCTACCTTGTGGCAAGTTGGAGTTTGTATCTTTCTGTTATGAGCTGCTTGGTGTGGTTTATCATTTGCATTTTGGTCGCCTTGTTCTCTTGGATCTTTAGCTTTCAGTTTAGCAGCGAATGGAGCTATGTTGATGAAGTTATGAACATCTTTGTAATATCATAGTTTGCTGGTTTGGATTTCTGTTTTCTATATTCTTTAATCAGACCTGGTTGTTGTAATAATTTGCTTTATTTCCTTAGCGAAGTCATTCACAATTCAAGCAAGGAATATTGCAAATCATATGAGGTTGATTGTAGTTTCTTTCCATCATTGGAACATTGTATCAAGGGCATATTGTAACGCTGATTACAGTTGTACTGTTTCAGCTATTTACTTTCAGCATATTATATTTTGTATTTACTCCCACTGAAGAAGTGGTAGAGTTATTATCTTTACTTTCAGCACTTTGTTTAAATTCCCCCCGCTGAATAAGTGGTAGTGAGGATTCATGGTTGGCTTGCCGCCTTATAATTTGTAATAACTTTGCTCCCGCTGAATAAGTGGTAGAGCTTTATGGTCGGTTATCCGCCTACTCTTTGTATTTCCAACATTTACTTTCATTCATGGCTAGCTAGCCACTTAGCAGCTTGAAGTTTCATTTCCAGTGTGCTAACGATCCTCGACAGTGTATGCTCTCACCTCACCCACATTGGGATCTTGGTGATCAAAAGGTGAAGGGTTACTATTCTTGTTCGTTATCTTTTCGAGCTAACGCTAATCATTGGTGTGTTGTGCTGATAAAATCCGGAAAAAACTTAAGAGGGATATTACAAGGACATGTTGTGAAAATAATTGTTATAAAAGAGCCCCCTTTTCCTATATGTGGCAGTATGCTTCAAAGGTGAAAGTAAGAAGGCCCTAGGAAATAAAAGGCCAGAAAAGAAAATTAAATGACGAAAAAGATGAAAATAATAAAAAGCAAAAAATGGAGTTAAAAAATCTAAAAATTTAATGACGGAAAATATAAAGTTGGCCAAGGGAAAAAATTTAAAGAAAGGAGGTATTAAATTATTAAGGCCGAAAAATAACAAAATATTAAAGTCGAAAATTATGAAAAAATCAAAGGATAAAAATATGAAAAGAATTTTGATGAAAATTATTAAAAAATTATAAAGGAGAAAAGTTTAAGTGTTAAGAATTCCAAATAAATACGGATGGCACTATTAATAGGATCCGCACAACATAAAAGGAGTTGTAAAATCTTGCAATGATAAAGAAAATTTTATTGGGAAGAAGGAAATCAAAGTGTACGACTTGGAAGAGAAAGAATGACTAAGAGGATTCAACACAGGATTTAGGAGAACATTGACCGTGCGGCGAAGGGTGAAGACAAACCATCGTACATTGAAATCCATGTGCCATCGTATGGTGGTGACATAGACATGAAGCAAAAATCGTATGACAAATGGAAGTGCAAGCAAAGTTCATAGTACGACGGGTTTTCAAATACATTGTATGACAAAAGATCAGGAGAATTGTATGCCGCATGGAGAATTTGGTATGATGAGCAGAAAATAAATTCGTACGATGCACAAAGGAGTTAGTATCGTGAGAAAAAACCAAAATCGTAGGGCATACAAAAGAAATTGTACGCTTGGGTACCATATGACAACGTACGAAGGAGGCCAAACGAGGTATCACCGTATGGGTGCGACATTTACACATTTTCGTATGGCACAGTCACAGTGTGTAGGGAAAGAATGGTGACTCCACGATGCAACGTCCTTGGTCTGGAGGCAGGTCGTATAGAGAGGAGAAGAGAGTCTTGAAGATTGTACAAGAGGTGGGGAAAGAAGTTCAATGTACGACAAAGGAATTCACAAGGTCGAGGCACAAAAGGGAAGAATTTTCACATTGTACAACCCAACATTCATTGGAGAGTAGGCGACTAGTCATCATACAACAAAGTTGGCGAGTTCATAACTTCAGTTGTTGTAACCATTTCTCGGTGAGACATTATCTATTTAATTCATCTCGGGAAGTGCCAAAAGTTCATTGCTAGATAGTGATTATAGACATGGCAGCCAACAGTAGCAAAGGAAAGCGGCCAATACCTTTTAAGACCCTATATTGCATCAGGGAAAATGGTGAAGGGGAAGGATGATGACACCATCACAACCGACACCATCACCTGGGAGAGTCTCAGTGAGAACAAGTGTCAATCATGGTGGCAAGGAGCACAAGATGATATAATTTTGAAATCAACACTTCAACACGTGCAAGTTGACAAGGCTTCCTAGTTGCCATTCTTCAATTCATGGGACTTCAAGCCCTACTTGTGATAGATGATAGTACATTACAATTGAAACTCCCACAAGTCAGTCGTTGATTACAAAAGTTGTGTAGTGATGATATGTTTACACTTGTAGAATTTACCAATGTTCAGAATACCCTTTAGAGGAGTATCAATAGCCAAACCAATGGGGAAGATGTCACACCAGTAAAAGGAGTCACTCTTTAAGAGAATATGCCACTTAGACCTTACCCAGCAGGAGAAGGACAACATTTGGAGTGCAGGTAATAGAGGTCTGAGGAAAAACTTCCTCGTCACTTGTGAATGGAAATGCATTCTCAATTTGATCAAGTGTCGACTAATGGGAACCAACAGAGCATCAACCATTGCATTATGGATGATTACCCTCATGGTCGGATTGAGTACAGGGAGGGTTTATAATTGGGAGAGTGTATTGTTCGAGAGGATTTGAGAGTTATTGTGCCTAAAGCACAAGGCATTCTATGACACAACACGCCATCAGACTCCTACTCGATGCCTTATACACAGGTAATCTTCGACAAATGGGGGAGACTTTAGTGGGTAGGCCAAGTGGATGGCTTCTTGGCCAACTGTGTTCTATTGGGCAACCTTGGGAGTGCAAATAGCGGGGGAGGAGACACCTCAGCCAACAATACCACCGACGAAGAAGAGGAAGCAGAGAGATACTTCGTCGAGTGGAGACGACTATGAGGCAATAGAGCTATCTTCCTCCACAAAGATGAGTACAAAGGAGGTCTCACTCATAGGAGAGGCATACTCTTAGGAGGATATTGAGGAGGCCATCCCTGTGCAGCCAACTATCCCTGTGCAACTAGCTATGGTCCTAGTACATGCCATTACATTACCAATTGTAGCTCCATTACTTGCACTATCAACAACACCACCACCAACAATAATGGCATCATTGGCTATAGTTTCTCTAGCAATGCCACCTTCAGCTGAAGATACTCCGATGGCAGAAGATGACACTAGGATCAATGATTGGCTTGGCATGATCAGGGCGACAACAAATGCCCCTGAACTAGAATCCCTAAGATTATTGACCAAGGGCATAGAGCCACCACATGAGCGAGAGTCGATCGCCTTGGTAGTTGACACTTTGACGAGCCCTTTAGAGTCCTCATGATCGGTTATGCCAACCACAGACATTGCCATGGCCATAGTGCCAGACATAGATCCACAACCACATTCGACTGAGTCAGGAGCGGAGGAGGAGTCGAGTGAGGCCGAGTCAGATGGGCTGTTTATTGAGATCGGTTGACCGGATACATACAACCACATCGACATAGTACAGTGTTACCTTAGAGAGCTCTAGTCTATGGCCAAGGTGATGTATGAGGTTGGGGAGATCTCTTAGCAGCTTGATAACTGCCATGACCCATTGGTAGCATAGGAGGTAGAGAGGATGTTGGCATTCATGCAGATAGGGTGTGAGGGAGAGTTTTTTAGATGCTTCATCTCACATGGGTGGCCAGGAGTGGAGATGACCGAGATGTTGGCTACCTGGCATCCATCAAGACCCACAACTGGAGGGAGACACGACAGAGTACTATCAACTTTGTACGATATGGATCTTTGCTATCGAGATGTTTTCCTTTAGATGCATCGACATATGGCTTCGATTGAGGAGGCCACTCAGGCAAGAGATTGAGCCCTTGCATAGGATGAGACTATTCGAGCATAATTGGCTAACCACATCCAGAAGTCTCAAGAGCAGTTGGCTCAAGTGACAACATGCATGCATGGGTCATAGCCCTGGAGAAGTCCGTACAATAAGACAAAGAAACAACTGATGGAGGCTGTGTAGTTGGTCAAAGCAACCCAGCAGTGGGAATTAGTGGCCAATCAATGTCTCCAACAACTTTGCCAACAACACTCGGCAATATCCACACCTACATCCTCAAGACATCCAAGGACGTCTTCTCTTCCTCCCTCTTCTTCTCTTCCCCCCACTACTTAGTAATCAATTTTTCAGTTTGTATAATACCCCAATTTTGTTGTGTCGTTTGGAAGACGACTTTCTTTTTGGGGGGCTAATGTAGTTGGCCGAAAGTTAATTGAATATGTTATAATCGGCTATGTAATAAATAAATTTGTTTTTTAACTGTGTGATAGTCCCCGACCAATTGTTAGTGTCGGTTTGTTGTTATTGTTGGTTTGTAGCCTTAACCAACAAAAGTCTGCTATATATATGTACTTGTTCATAGTCGGGGATCTCTTATTATGATATTCTTGTACTTATTACATATCCAAGAATTGGTATAAAGCTAAATCTTCCATGAACTATTGCAAGCAATTTATATCATGTCCTATGTTTTTGTTATTTCCGTTTACTCTATAAATCCTTCAAGTAGAATAAGTGAGTAAACATGTATTGAGGTATATGGTATAATTATGTAAATGCTATTTTTATATTGAGAGATTGTAAAGTTCTTATGGCCTTTGGCAACGTTTTGTTGATGTTTGTTGAGAACTTTGTAGAAGCAATAATTTGTTATGTATTGAGGGGTATGATAATATAAAGTAATTCTCTTGTGGTGCACATAAGCAATGACATTGGGATTGGGTCAATTGGGTAACTTCTAGGTTATATGTGTTGGGTTATTGATTTTCTCTAACCTTAGGGCTAACATGGGAGATTATATTTGTAGGCATACATCATTTTAAATGATCACAAAAATATATTGCATTTGGGTTGGACTCTCATAGCAAAGGATAATTGGTGCAATTTTTTAAGTAGTATTTTTGGGTGCATCCCAAAGCTTTAAGGGAATTTGCAAGAGTGTCTTAGAACATGACCAAAGAACATTTGCCTCACTCTTTGCCAACCTAAGTTGCTTTCTAGTTCAATTGCTTGCTCTTGCAACTTCTACTCTCATTCAGTAGACTCTTGCATTGTACTTATATGTGTTTGTTACTACACTGTGAATGCTATTTGTGGCTTCAAGAACTCTTGCTTTAGCAATTCTATATTTCTCCAATGGTTACATAATAAGAGCATTTGAAGGTATCAACTTGCCTTCATGTTGATGAAGCTACATGATCACTCATTGCACTAGTCTCATGCTTGAGAGTACTCTATCTAGGTTCTTATGATGTGTGATCTCATACAAGGACTGTAATGTCCCCTTTTCAGTGATGACCTTGTTATGAACTGTTAGCCTATTTTCGGAAATCTGTAGGCTATTCAGTAACCAAATTAGGATTTCCAGTGTTTCCTGCTCAGCTTGGTTTACTGTGGTTTTGATGCGCTTTTACTATTTTTAGCAGTGGCTATTTTTAGTAAGTCTATTTTTGGCAGTATCTTCATCAACAGTGTTGTGCAGTTCATTATCCAGATTTTGGTATTATCTCAGTTTCTAGTTTGATGGTGGTTTGTGCCTTGGACTAAGTTCATACTTAGTTAAAATGTGTTTTGGAATTGTACCCCATGCCTAGCTTAATGACTTCAAGTGGTTTTTAAGTTGGGGCCATAAAGTAAGATACATTTAATATTTTATTAAATGTTTATTCATTATCTAAAGTGGGACAACTTGAAGGGTGGAATAAAGAGTTTATTTGTGCAGTGACAGATGAGTGACAAAGAATTCCGTTGCTACACCAAAGGAAATAGAGTTCAGTTTCAGCTTCCTGAGATTGATACCTTTTTAGAGGTTTTGAGAAACCAAGAAACATCAGTTGACAGTATGGCTGACAAGGGTAAGGGACCAGCCAATGAGACTAATGATGACAATGATTCTAGAGTTGAAAAGAAGTTTGATGCAATGTTGGACATGATGCCAAGACTACTTGCAAAAATGGATCAGCAAGTAATCACACCCTAGCAAAAGCAAGGATCAGATTCTAGTGGTTCTAATTCAGAACCAAGAGGTAGAATAGTTGGGCAACATGTTGCAAATTCAAGGGAATCAACCCCTAGACCTCTCCATCCTTCCTTCACTCCTAGGATGGAAGCTTCTGCCGAGCCCGAAGTCCCCATGGCAGATGAAGTAAGAGAAAGTTACATGGATTATGTCTCTCTTCCCTATGAAATCAAAGAGAATTTAACTTTTGATCAATATATGAATCAAAAGAAAGGAAGAGGCGAAAAAAAGGATTTTCGAGCTCCTATGGGTCCCAAGTTGGACTACCAACAAGCACTTGCCAAAGTCACCTTGGTTCATTATGATGGAAGTGACAAGTGCACAGCTTGTTCATGGGTCCAGAAGTTGGACAATTACCTATCACTCAGGCCTATGCCAGAAGAAGACGCCATCAAATTTGCAACTTTGCATTTGGATGGAGCAGCACACGAGTGGTGGTACCACGGTTTGGTCACTCTTGGCCATAACCTCATTCATACATATGAAGAATTTACCAACAAGTTGATTGAAAGGTTTGATACCAAGGATCCAGAAATCAAGTTCCGTGAGCTTGCTCAGTTGAAACAGCTGGGTTCCTTGGATACTTATATTATTGATTTTTAAAGACTTTCCGTGATGGTGCCCAACATCATTGAGAGAAGGCTTGTTGTATTGTTCTCTGAAGGTCTTATGGAGCCATTGAAAGGATGGGTTAAAGCATTTGATCCACCAAGTCTTGAGGAAGCAATAAGGAGGCTAGAAACATGGAATTGGCTGCTCCAAGGCCTAAGTTTCCTTCAAAACCATTTGTTCATAAGAAGGAAAAGAAACAATTCCCAACTCCCTTCAAAAAGTTTCCACCTAAAATGGATGAAGAGCTGCGTGAGAAGTTAAGAAAAGAAGGGGTTTGTTATACATGTCGTGAGCCATGGTCTAGAGGGCATAGATGCTATGGTAAAGGTTTTTCACATCATATGGGAGCTTATTCTGATTATGAATCAGAATCTGATTTTCCATCACAACAATATGAATATGAGTATAGTGACGAGGAAAAAGTTCCTAAAGAACCAGAAAAAGGGCAAGGAAGTGGAGATACTTTTGCTCAATTAACAAGTTTCCAGAAGAATGAATCTTTCAGGGTTTGTGGTATGCTTAGTGGGCAGAGAATGGTTGCTCTCATTGATACTGGAGCAACACATAACTTCATTGATGAAGGGTTAGTTGCAAGAAGAGGGCTCAAGACTGAGGAATTTGAAGGATTCAAAGTCATGGTAGTGGATGGATTCACAATTTCTTGCAACCGAAAGATCTCTAACCTATCCATGCAATTGGGAACTTATGAAGTCAAAGATGATTTCTACGTTGTAGGAATTGGGGAAACAAACGTTGTGCTTGGGATTCAGTGGCTGCGATCTCTTGGTGAGATCACGCTAAACTTACAAACAATGGAATTAAATGTCCAGGCGGAGGGAAAAATGGTGGTTTTAAGGGGATTGTCCAATGGAGGTCCACAAATTGTGTCTTTCAAAAGAATGGAGAAATTGATTCGGCATGATCATGTTGAATGGGCACTTGATTGTTTAATTTTGCCCTCTAGACCAGTGGAGGACAAAAGACACTACCACCCAGATGTTCAGTCTTTGATCACAAAGAGGAGTAAGGTTTTTGGCAGTATACCTCATGGAAGACCACCTGAAAGGGGGGCTGAACATATTATTGAGCTTGAAGATGGGGCTAAACCGGTTATTACTACTCCCTATCGATATCCCAAGAAGCAGAAGGATGAGATTGAAAAAGCCATCAAAGAGCTTTTGGAGATGGGCCATATTCGTCCAAGCAAAAGCCCTTTCGCTTCAGCTGTGCTTCTTGTAAAAAAGAAAGATGGTACTATGCGCATTTGTGTTGATTACCGTTCTTTGAATCATAAAACTATCAAGAACCGATATCCTATTCCTAGAATTGATGAGCTTCTTGACGAGCTCCATGGTGCAATGTATTTTTCCAAGATTGATCTTAGATCTGGGTACCATCAAATCAGGATGAGAGAAGCTGACATTGAGAAAACTGCTTTTTGATGTCATTTTGGGCATTATGAATTTCTAGTCATGCCGTTTGGTTTGACTAATGCTCCAACAACCTTTCAATCTTGCATGAACAAAATTTTTCAGAAGTAGATGAAGAAATTTGTGTTGATCTTTTTCGATGATATTCTCATCTACAACAATTCTTGGAAGGAGCATCTCGAACATTTAGATGAGGTGCTTAGTATCCTTGAATTAGAATGCCTATATGCCAAGGAATCAAAGTGTGAATTTGGAATGGCAGAACTACTCTACCTTGGCCATATAATCAGCTCTAAGGGAGTTAGAGTTGATCCAGATAAAATCAAGGCAGTCTTGGATTGGCCTCCACCTAAGAATTTGACACATTTGAAGGGATTCTTAGGACTTTGTGGTTTCTACCGACGGTTTGTCAAAGTATACTCTCACATGGCTGCTCCTTTGACCGACCTCACTAAGAAGGGGGCATTTGCATGGTCTCAAAATGCTCAAGAGGTTTTTGATAAGTTCAAACAGATAATGAGCTCGTGTCCAGTTTTGGCCTTACCAAACTTCTCCAAAACTTTTGAGTTACAATGTGACGCTTCGGGAGAAGGAATTGGAGCTGTTCTCATGCAAGACAAGCATCCCATTGTCTTTGAGAGCAGAAAATTAAGAGGAGCTGAAAGGACTTATTCAATTTATGACAAAGAAATGCTTGCAATCATGCATGCATTAGCCAAGTTTAGGCAATACTTGGTTGGGAGTAAATTCATTGTTAAAACTAATCATAACAGTCTTAGACACTTTTTGCATCAGAAGGATTTGAATGAGAGGCAACAGAAATGGGTGAGTAAGCTACAAGCTTACGACTTTGACATTGAATATGTTAAAGGGAAAAATAACATAGTTGCTGATGCATTATCTAGGAAGCCTCATTTGTGCTCTTTATCTGAGGTTTTTGCAGATTGGAAGGAGCAGATTTTAGCTGATTATGCTAAGAATTCTTTTGCAACCAGCATTGTTGAGGGCACTTTTTAGGATGATAGATATAAGCTGGTTGATGGGCTAATTTGCTACAAGGGTAGGATCTTTTCGACAACAAATTCTAAATTTGAAAGATAGGTTCTACATTCATTCCATGACATACCTCTTGCTGGTCACCAAGGTTACTTCAAGACTTACAAACAGATCTGTGAAAGATTTTCATGGAAAGGGTTAAAAAATGAAGTTTTGAATTATGTAAGAGAATCTCATATATGTCAAGCAAATAAAAATGAGCATGTTTTTCCTGCTGGTTACTTGCAGCCCTTACTAATTCTGAATTAGAAATGGGAGAGTATTTCTATGGATTTTATTACCGGGTTGCCAAAGGTGCAAGGAAGGGATTGTATCTTTGTTGTGGTTGATAGATTGACCAAGTTCGCTCATTTCTTGGCCATTACGAGTTCATTTACAGTAGCACAAGTTGCTGATTTGTTCTTCCATGAGGTGTTTCGGTTGCATGGGATTCCAAAGAATATTGTGAGTGATAGAGATAGTAAATTTTTGAGCACCTTTTGGCAAGAGTTGTTTAAATTATGTGGTACAGTGCTTACTCCGAGCACTAGTTATCAACCTCAAACTGATAGACAAACTGAAATTGTCAATAAGTGGTTGAAGGGTTATCTCAGAAACTATGTATCAGGACAGCAAAAAGCATGGGTGAGATGGCTCCACTTGGGTGAATATTGTTACAATTCATCTTATCATATGTCTATCGGAATGTCTCCTTTCATGGCTTTGTATGGGTATGAAGCTCCAAGCTTTGTAGATCTTGTTTTTGGTGATTGTAGAGCTTCTAAGGCAAAGGATAAGTTGCAACAAAGTCAAGACATTCTCAAGTCCTTGAGGGACAGCATTAAGCATGCTCAGAATCAACAAAAATTATATGCTGACCTGCAACGTACTGAGCGATCTTTTGAGGTTGGTGATTTGGTATATTTGAGACTCCAACCTTACAGACAGTCTACTCTCAAGAAGGGTGGGGCTGAAAAATTTAAGCCATGTTTTTATGGGCCTTTCAAGGTCATCAGAAGAGTGGGAGAAATGGCTTATGAGTTAGAATTATCGTCGAGCAACAAGGTGCACAATGTGTTTCATGTTTCCAGACTCAAGAAAGCTTTGGGTCATAAATGTGTTGCATCAACAAAATTGCCTCCATTGGATGAGGAAGGACAGCTTGTTTTGATTCCTGAGGCAATTATTGAGTTTAGAGAACGCTCTTTGAGGAAAATGTCAATCAAGGAGTATTTGGTTAAGTGGAAGAATTTGCCTATAGAGGATGCTATATGGGAAAATGAGCAGATTTTGCAGCATCCGGATTTGCAATTACTTGGGGACAAGCAATTCTGGGAAGGGCGGACTGTAATGTCCCCTTTTCAGTGATGACCTTGTTATGAATTGTTAGCTTATTTTCGGAAATTTGTAGGCTATTCAGTAAGCAAATTAGGATTTCCAGTGTTTCCTACTCAGCTTGGTTTACTGTGGTTTTGATGCGTTTTTACTATTTTTAGCAGTGGCTAGTTTTAGTAAGTCTATTTTTGGCAGTATCTTCATCATCAGTGTTGTACAGTTCATTATCCAGATTTTGGTATTATCTCAGTTTCCAGTTTGATGGTGGTTTGTGCCTTGGACTAAGTTCATACTTAGTTAAAATGTGTTTTGGAGTTGTACCCCACGCCTAGCTTAATGACTTTAAGTGGTTTTTAAGTTGGGGCCATAAAGTAAGATACATTTAATATTTTATTAAATGTTTATTCATTATCTAAAGTGGGACGACTTGAAGGGTGGAATAAAGAGTTTATTTGTTATTTTAAATAAAGCCTTTTTGGAGATTGGCATCCCTTTTGGGAAAAGAAAGAGTTTCTTAGAAGTTCAAATGTTTCATCCTCTGTTGGTGAAAGCTTATATATTGGCGCTTTTTCCTTTGTATGGTATCTTGGAAATTGAATAGTAAAGTTATGCTGCTGGTTTGAATCTAGAACTTGGCTAAGGGGAAGCTTAACGAATTCAATCCATCCTTCGGGCTTGAAACTATGGCTTCCTAGGTAGATCACCATAGCTGTATTTCACCTTGAAATATAGATGGAGCTTCAATTGTTTGAATCGAATAAATTGCTGATGTAAAACCTGTTTGTGCAAGTTGCTGATTTGGCCTGGCTGAAGCTATTTTCTGTTCATAGCTTCAAATCAGATTTTGGTTTCGTTCTGGGTGTTAGCCCATGCTGTTCTACTGTGGAGGGCACCCCTTTCTGCAAGTTTGCAGATTTTATCATTGAGTTTTTGATTTTTGGGAGAAGGTCAACCCTTCCTGGAGGTCGTACCTTCCTTTTTGATTGCCTTGGGTATCGTGCCAACTGTTTCTCTTTGTTTTGGGCTCG
The DNA here is from genome assembly GCA_007115665.2 of Sequoiadendron giganteum. Classification (NCBI taxonomy): domain Eukaryota; kingdom Viridiplantae; phylum Streptophyta; class Pinopsida; order Cupressales; family Cupressaceae; genus Sequoiadendron; species Sequoiadendron giganteum. The sequence goes on from CM021104.1 coordinate 426,047,648, forward strand.
TTTTCTCAATGGAGGTTGGACGCCTAGCTCTTAGCTGTTGAATGGCTGTGGTTTGAGTGCTTTTTGAGCTGAATTGAAGAAGATATGTCCAATTTGGTGAATTCTCTCTTTGCTGATCTGATTTTCTGTATTTCCTGTTTCTGATCAGATTAGTTTGAAATTGTTACAATGCTGTTCTAAGGTTATTTCTATATCATTTTGGCATTGTAAATGTTAGAGGAAGTGTTACTCTAACCATTGCTTATTTTGGAAATTTGTGGTTGATTCATTGCAGCTGTTTAGTGACTGTTTGTAAGCTGTTTAGTAGTACTATGAAATATACCCCTTAATTTTTTGCCTTCAATTTTCAGTTACAACAATGCAAATCATGCACCCGTTAAGAATTAACTCTTAAACCAAAACATAATTGAAATAACTCTAACCAAGAATGCACCCTAAAACCATTTAAGGAGGAGGGGCGGGCATATGATTAGAAGGTCCCTAGGATCTAATAACTTGAATTACAATAGGAAATGAAGAGCTAAACTCGACACCAAGAATGTGCACGCAAGATCCTTTTGCAAGGCGAGGTGCTAACCTATGGTGGAGTGCTAGATTAACTGAAAGTAAACTTCTTCTGCAAATGCAGGCATCCACAAGCGGTGGGAATACTCAGCTTATTACGTGGGTGAGATTATTACAAACAATTATAGGCGGCAAGCCAGCCAAAAGACCTCACTTCCACTTAAACTGTGGGGGGTATACAATCCACATAGCTACTTATTTCATGGGGGAAAATTACAAAGAAAGTAAATTGCAGCAAGTAAACAAACTGCTGTTAGTACTACTAAATAGCTTACAAATCATTAAATAACAGTTGCAATGTATCAACAAGAATTCCCAAACAATCAATGGTTAGAGTATCATTTCCTCTAACATTTACAATATGAATAGATGCATCAATGTAGCTCAAAACAACAAGATAATTAAACTCAACTAATCTGATCAGAAACAGTGAGTACGGAAAATCAGACCAGCAGGTTATAGAATCACCAATTTGGACGTATCTTTTCCGAAACCACTTGGAAAGCTCCCAAACCACAGCCAAACAACAGATAGGAGATGTGCACCCAAACCTCAATGAGAAAACGAGCCAAAAACAGTAGCAACAGAAGGCACGATTCCCAATGCAGCCAAGAAGAAAGGTACGGCCTTCAAGAAGGGTCGACCTTCTCCCAAAAATTAGAAACTCCAAGATAAAATCTGCAAACTTGCAGAAAGGGGCGCCCTCCACAGTGGAATAGCATGGGCCAGTACCGAGAATGATAGAAAATTCGATGGTGAAGCTACGAACAGAAATTCGCTTCAACCATGAACCAAACAGCAACTTCAGAAACAGGCTTTACATCAGCAACCTGTTAGATTTCATCACATTAAAGCTCCATCTGTATTTCAAAGTGAAATACAACCATGATAATCCACCTAGGAAGCCATAGTTGCAGGCCTGAAGGATGGAGTGAATTCGCTAAGCTTCCCCTTAGCCAGGTTCTGGTTTCAAACCAGCAGCATAACACTACTTTCCAATTTTCAAAGGTAAAATACAAAGGAAAAGGCGCCAATATATAAGCTCTCACCCAAAAGAAGATGAAACACTTGAAATTCCAAAGAAACTCTTCACTTTCCAAAAGGGACGCCACTTTCATCAAAAAGGCTTTATTTAAAATATCAACTAAGCACTTTATTCCACCCTTCAAGTCGTCCCACTTAAGATGATGAATAAACATTTAATAAATTATTAAATGTATTTTACTTTTTGGCCCCAACTTAAAAACAACTTAAAGTTATTAAGCTAGGCGTGGGGTACAACTCCAAAACACATTGTAACTAAGTATGAACTTAGGCCAAGGCACAAACCACCATCAAACTGAAAACTGAGATATTACCAAAATTGGATGATGAACTGCACAATACTGCTGATGAAGATACTGTCCAAAATAGACTTACTAAAAATAGCCATTGCTAAAAATAGTAAAGATGCATCAAAAACCATAGTAAACCAAGCTGAGCAGGAAACACTGGAAATCCTAATTTGCTTACTGAATAGCCTATAGATTTTCAGAAATAGGCTAACAGTTCATAACAATGTCATGACTGAAAAGGGGACATTACATACTAACAACAATTTGTTTACTTGTTGCAATTTACTTTGTTGTAATTCCCCCCACGTAATAAAGTGGTTGTGTGGATTGTATACCCGCCACAGTTTAAGTGGAAGTGAGGTTGATTGGCTGGCTTGCCGCCTTTAAATGTTTGTAATAATCACACCCACGAAATAAGTGGAGTATTCCCACCTCTTGTGGATGCCTGCATCAGCAGAAGAAGTTGTATTTCAGTTTAATATCTAGCACTCCACCATATGTTAGCACCTCGCCTTGCAAAAGGATCTTGCGTGCACATTCTTGGTGTTGAGTTTAACTCTCTATTTTCTGTTGTTATCAAGTTATTAGATCTTAGGGATCCTCTGACCATATGCCCGCCCCTCTTCCTTAAATGGTTTTAGGGCGTATTCTTGGTTAGAGTCATTTCAGCTGAGTTTTGGTTTAGAGCTAATTCTTAACGGGTGCATGATTTGCATTGTTGTGACTGAAAATTAAAGGCAAAAATTAAGGGGTATATTTCAAGGACTACCACCTCGCTAGTATACCACACTTGAGCATGTGTCAATCATTAGGTTCACTTGTGTTTTTATTCATATAGTTTCTTTTGTTTATCTTGTGTCTAACTTCTATTTTCCTTTCTTAACTGAACATAACTTAGCACTGACTTGGAGCTCCATCACACCAATATGGATTCATGCTTATAGTCTACACAATCTCATGACACACAACTTCTTAGGATAATCTTAGTGATAAGGAAGAGTGAGGAGGAGCTTTGATGCCTTGTGAGGTAGGTGAAAAGTCATCCTTCATGAGAGCTCTTTGAACTTCCTCCTTCCTTGTGCAACATAGATCTCTTGGTGATGAAGTCTTCTTGGTCTCATTGTTTCCTTGCTTAGCATGTTCCTTGCATTTGTGACCTTTGCTTTAGTAATGTTGGTATTTTAATTTTTTTGACTTCTCTTGGTCCTTTCGGGATCTGTGCACTTGTTTGCTTTGAGTGTTTTGACTTTTCCTTTCTTTGTTATTGATTCCTCTTTGTAAGAGACTCCTTGTTTGTCTAGAGTATAGTTTGCAAAATTAGACTTGACAAAAACTTGGTAGACCCAAATTTGACTTGTACTTGACATCTTGACAACTTAAAAAAAAATTAAAATTCCTTAAAAACACATAAATTTCATTCAAAATATAGTTACAAAATGCATCAAACAAGTCAATAAAACATTAAGGAAGTGTTCTATATTAGATTTGACTACAAAAAGAATACAATATTGCATCATCATGTAAATATAATTATTAGTTGGTAAGTATGATATGCATTATGAATTTATGATGATAATGAAAATCATCATCATAAATTGGATATCGAGGCAACTTGCACAATCCACAATTTTTTTCCCCATTCTACTGAAAAATTTGTATTTTGTAATGTTTGTAGCTCCACCTTAAAACTAGGGCAATGACTCCTCCTCTGCCTCATGTTCAACATCATTTGCAATGATGTCATCCGATCAACATTAAAGTTTAAGCAGATTGAATCAATGCATTCAAAACATGTTTGAAAATCTAATTCTTAACATTTTGGAAAGATGTTACATTCTTGCAATACTTGGGAGAAAAACGAAAAGAAAAGAAAATGGTTTTGACTTAGAATCCCAAAATTGCGCAAATTTGTAACAAACTTGCTCAAATTCACTCAAGCAAACTTGCAAATTCTATGTGAGGAAATGGCAAGGGAAAATTTGCGTAGAAAGACGAAAATCTTGTGTTTTTTTGCAGCATCTGATTATAATTCTGCATTTGGCGAGTCTGCCCTATAGACTTGTGAAAAAATCAAGTGGTGAGTTGTTGTGCAAGTAATGCATTGCATATTGTTTCTAGTGAATACTTACTGAGTTAGTGAGTACTTGGTGAATTTCTAATCTATTGTGTAGAGTGTCTAATGTATTGATGAACTACACGTGCAAGGTAGAAGGAAAAGATAGGGATGGATGTGTTGGTAAAGAGGAGGGATTTAAGTCTCATTTGATTGAGCAAGGTGTTGATAATTCTGGTGTGAGAGAGCTAGAAGGGTTGAAGCTGCACAAAACTCAGTAAAGCAGGCCTTGTGTATAGACAAGACTACATCAGTGCTTGAATCAACGTGCTTCTCTGTAATGGACAACTATGGAGTGGATCTTGACAATGGTTTAAGAGGAAGTCAAAGAATTTGGAGGTGTAGACAAAATGCTAAGTGGTTTCCCTTGCGTAGAAAAAACTGTTTGTTTGCTCTAATTCTTCGATGATTGGAATAGTCAAGGAGGAAGAAAGGTTAAAAATATTGCTATTTTCTTTGTCCTCTTAAATGAGAATATATTTTTAGTGAATATTGAGGAAGAGCAAAACATCCTTTCACCAAGATACTTCCTCAATATATTTTCCTCTTAAACATATCTAATAGAGAACACTTCCTCAATGTTTTGCTGACACGTTTGATGCATTTTGTAACTATATTTTAAATAAAATTTGTGTTTTTAAGGAATTTAAGTATTTTTTAAGTAGTCGAGATGTCAAGTCCAAGTCAAATTTGGGTCTACCAAGTTTTTGTCAAGTTTGAGTTTGCAAACTATACTTTGAAGAAACAAGGAGTCTCTTCCCAAGGGGAATCGATAACAAAAAAGGAAAAATCAAAGCACTCAAACCAAACAAGTGCATGAATCCCAAAAGGACCAAGAAAAGCAGAAAAAGAAACAATACCAACATTATTAAAGCAAAGGTCGCAAATGCAAGGAACACACTAAGCAAGGAAACAATGAGACCAAGAAGACTTCATCACCAAGAGGTCTAAGTTGCATAAGGAAGGAGGATGTTTATATAGCTCTCATCAAGGATGACTTTTCACCTTCCTCACAAGGGGCCAAAGCTCCTCCTCACTCTTCCTTATCACTAAGGTTATCCTAAGAATCATTTTAAAGAGCAACTGTTATACAATATAAGGGCAAACCAAAGAGAACTTCAGCTACAATCCAAACACAAAGTCAAGTGTTATTATTGTCGTACATGGAAAAATTAAAAAAGAATGTTGGAAACAACAATATGGTCTATACTATAAGAAGTTGCGTGTCATGAGGTTGAGTAGATCATGGGCATGAATCCATATTGGTGCGATGGAGCTCCAAGTGAGTGCTATGTTATGTTTAGCTAAGAAAGGAAAATCTATCTTTAGAATGATATTGTCATAGCTCTACAAATTTTCTTAAGGTTTATTGGACAACTAAAGCTGTCTAGAGTAGAAAGATTAGTATTGAAATGGAAGAAACTCTTATTAGGATTTAAGATAGGTTTCAATCTAACTCGAGAAGTATTATCCTTTAGGGGCTTATGATCTAGGCTAAGCCTGCATTTAAATGTTATTAGTCATATTTGGCCTAGAGTTAGAATAGATCCAAATTGATGTGGCTTAAGAATGGGGATAAAGGGACTAAGTATTTCTTTAGGATGCTGCTTAAGGCCAAGCATGCTAGGGAGAAAGTAGAAGTTGTTGAGAATGGAGGGGTGCTTTGTTTTGACCCTAAAGATATGAGTAGAGCCTTCTCCTTTAGGGGTGCTTTGTTTTGACCCTAAAGATATGAGTAGAGCCTTCTCCTTTAATAAGTATCTCTTTACTTTTGATGGTGGTAATGGTTTTATTATTGGTAATAAAGATCTTTGTAGTAGGATTGTTCATTGTAAACATTATGAGGAGGATGTTGGGAGTCTTAATGCAAACATCATTGTAGATTAAATTAAGTCTTTGATTGATTTCTTTAAGGATGACAATTTTTTGGTGTTCATGGTTTCCCTATTTAGTTTTATAAAGTGAATATTGGTTTGGGATGTCTTCTAGGTGTGTATAAGGAGGATTTTCAAGTTGGTTCATTCAGAAAAGATGTTAATAGAGGTATCATCAAGCTCATTTCCTAAGGAGACACAACTCTACTAAGAACGATTCTTTTTTCTTTCATTGAGCCACAATTAGAAAAGTGATAATACGATAGTTACATAAGTGATTTTGAAATAACCCCCTTAGATTTTTTTTGAGATTTTCACATACAAATTGCACCCGTTAAGGTTAGCCCAATAATCAAAACTAGCTGAAAGGAAATCCTTCACTTTTTGATCACCAAGTTCCCGATGTGGGCGAGATGAGAGCATACGGTGCAAGGGGAACGTTAGCTATAAACTAGAAATGAAACTACAATGTTGTAGGCGGCTAGCTGACCATTTTGAAAGTAAAATGCTGGAAGCAGATAGCGGATAACCGACCATGAAAGCTCAACCACTTATTCAGCGGGAGCGATTATTACAATTATTAAAACTAAAACACTCAACCACCTATTCAGTAGGAGTGAAGCAAAATTGAAAATATAAAGACTCAACCACTTATTCAGCGGGAATAGTAAATACAAATGCAATATGGTGAAAGTAAAAGGCTGATTCAGTACTACTGAAACCAACAATTACAATATGCTTTTGATACAATGATATTATGATGAAATAAGCTTCTAACCCAGCCAAACGGTTTACAATATTCCTTGTTACAATTATCAATGTAGATGCAAAGGAAACATGGTAAACAAATACAATAACCAGGTCTGATCTGCAACTATAATAAATCTGATTACTCAAATCAGCAAGCCAAGGAAACACATGCATAGAACTTTGCGAAAACAACTACAATCTTCCTCAAACTGAAAGCACATGGACTAGAAGAGAAGTTTGACACTCCCTTATATAGCGTGAGACTTCATCTTTCAGCCCTTTTCCATGAAAATCTTTCACAGATCTGCTTGTAAGTCTTGAAATATCCCTGATGACTAGCAAGAGGAATGTCATGAAAAGATTGCAAAATCTTCTTCTTAAGCTTGGATTCTAGCACCAAAAGGATTCTTCCTTTATACAGAATCAATCCATCAACCAACTAATATCTTTCATCTTGCAAATGGCCCTCAACAATGCTGGTTGCAAACTGATTTTTGGCATAATCTGCAACAATTTGCTCCTTCCAATTAGCGGTAAGCTCAACCAAAGAGTTCAAATGAGGCCTTCTTGAAAGAGCATCAACTACTATGTTATTTTTGCCTTTGACATACTCAATGTCAAAATCGTAAGCTTGAAGCTTGCTCACCCACTTCTGCTGCTTTTCATTCAAATCTTTTTGATGCATGAAGTGCTTGAGATTATTATGATTAGTCTTCACCACAAACTTGCTTCCCACCAAGTACTGTCGGAACTTGGCTAATGCATGCATGATTGCAAGCATCTCCTTGTCATAGATTGAGTATGTTCTTTCAGCTCCTCTCAATTTTTTGCTCTTGAAGACAATGGGATGTTTGTCTTGCATAAGAACAGCCCCAACTTCTTCACCTGAAGCATCACACTGGAATTCAAATGGCTTGGTGAAGTCGGGTAAAGCCAACACTGGACAAGAGCTCATGATTTTCTTGAACTTATCAAACACTACTTGTGCCTTATTTGTCCATAGGAAAGCTCCCTTCTTGGTAAGATCAGTGAGGGGGGCTGCCATCTGAGAATACCCCTTCACAAACCTTCTGTAGAACCCACACAACCCACACAACCCCAAAAACCCCTTAAAATGTGACACATTCTTTGGAGGCCAATCTAGGATTGCTTTAATCTTTTCTGGATCAACTCTAACACCCTTAGAGTTAATAATGTGACCAAGATTGAGCAGCTCCGTCATCCCAAATTCACATTTTGACTCCTTTGCAAATAAGCATTCAACTTCCAAAATGCTAAGCACTTCCTCTAAGTGCTTGAGGCGCTCAACCCACGACTTGCTGAATGTGAGAATATCATTGAAGAAGATGAGCACAAACTTCCTCAACTGCTGCCTGAAGATCTTGTTCATACAAGACTGGAAAGTTGTAGGCGCATTCATCAAACCGAATGGCATGACTAGTAATTCATAGTGCCCAAAATGACACCTAAAGGCATTTTTTTCAATGTCTGACTCCCTCATTCTTGTCTGGTGGTAGCCCGATCTAAGATCAATCTTAGAGAAATACATGGCTCCATGTAGCTCATTAATGAGCTCATCGATCTTGGGAATTGGGTACTGGTTCTTAATTGTCTTCTGATTCAACACACGGTAATCAACACACATGCGCATTGTGCCATCTTTCTTTTGACCAGCACCACTGTTGAAGCGAAGGGACTCTTTCTTGGGCGAATGTGAACTATATCCAAGAGCTCTTTGATAGCTTTCTCAATTTCATCCTTTTGTTTCTTGGGGTAGCGGTAGGGAGTTGTTCTGAACGAGTTGCTAAGATCATGCATTCCGCTGCCCACTCTACTTGATCATGTTGAATTAGCCTTTCCATTCTCTTGAATGATACAATACGAGGATCTCTATTTGACATCCCTCTCAACACTACTTTCTTTCCATCCGACTGAAGCTTCAACTCCATTGTTTGCAAATTCAAGGTGATCTCTCGAAGAGATCGCAGCCATTGTATTCCAAGCACCGCATTGGTATCACCAATGCCTACAACATAAAAATCATCCTTCACTTCATAATTGCCCAACTGCATGGAGAGATTGGGAATTCTTCTATTGCAAGACAATGTGAATCCGTTGGCCACCATCACTTTGAAGCCTTCAAACTCCTCCGTCTTGAGGCCTCTCTTTGTTACCAACCGTTTGTCTATGAAGTTGAGTTGTAGAGCAACAATTCGCTGCGATCCAATCACTCCATGAACTCGAAAAGACTCATTCTTTTGAAAGCTTGAAAGTTGTGCCAAAGCACTCCCTCCTCCATTGTCTTTCGGTTCCTCTTCTAGAGCTTCTTCCTCATCACTACCTGTTGATTCATACTGTTGATCAGACATATCGGATTCTGATCTGGAATCAAAATAAGCTTCCATGTGATGTGATTTGCCCTTTCCATAGCATTTGTGACCTTTAGACCAAGGCTCACGACATGTATAACAAACTCCATCCTTTCTTAACTTTTCATGGAGCTCATCAGTCAACTTCTAAGGGAACTTCTTATGCTGATTTGAAGAATGCTTCTTATCCTTTTTGTGACTAAAGGATTTGGACTGAAATTTTGGCCTTGGGGCAGCCAACTCCATGCTCCTTGATTTCTTGATTGCTTCATCAAGAGTTGGTGGATCAAAAGGCTTTGACCCAACCCTTCAATGGTTCCATCAATCCTTCAGTAAACAATACTACAAGCCTTCTTTCTGTGATGTTGGGCACCATCACTGACAACCTTTGAAAATCGGCAACATATTAGTCAAGCGAACCATGTTGCATCAGCTATACCAACTCACGAAATCTAACCTCAGGGTCTTTGGTATCAAATCTTTCTATCAACTTGTTTGTGAAATCCTAGGTATGAATGAGATTATGGCCAAGAGTGACCAACCCATGATACCACCACTCGTGAGCAGCTCCATCCAAATGTAGGGTGGCAAATTTGATGATATCTTCTTCAGGCATCGGTCTAAGTGAGAGGCAGTTATCAAGCTTTTGCATCCACGACCTTGCCAAACACTTATCATTCCCATCAAAATGAGCCAAAGTAACTTTACCAAGGGCTTGATGATAGTCTGTTCTAGGAGCCATAAGAGCACGATAGTCATTCCTTCTGCCTCCTTTTCTCTTCTTTTGATTCATATATTGATCTAATGATATGGCATCACGAGTCTTTGTTGGAAGCGAAGCATAACGAGTCTCTGTTGGAAGCGAAGCATACTCCATATAGTTGTTTCTCACTTCATTTGCCAAAGACATCTCAGCTTCTGCTGGTGGTTCTTCCCTTGGAATGAAGTTGGGAATGAGGGGTCTAGAGGTTGATCCTCTAGTATTTGCAACATGTTGGCCAATAGTTCTATCTCTTCCATTTGTCTCTAAAGAGCGATTCTCTCCAACATGATTCTGTTGAGGTTGGGGCTGAGTTTGAGTCACATGCTGATCCATCTTAGGTAGCAAACGTGACATCATGTCCAACATGGTGTCAAACTTTCTTTCGGCTCTAGCATCTCCTTCTTCCATTGAAGTCTACCTCCTTCTGCCATGGTCTTAACTGCTTTACTACTGTCTCTCAAAGCCTCTGAAAAAGTCTCTGCGTCTAGAATTAGTGGATTCTAATAGTGAACTCTTGCCCGACCTCTGGTGTAGTATCTGACTTCTTTGTCACTTATCTGACAACTGAGCTTTGTTTTTCACAGGATGGCTGGAACTTGGGCTCTGATACCACTGAAATAACCCCCTTTGTTTTTTTTTGAGATTTTCACATACAAATTGCACTCGTTAAGGTTAGCCCAATAATCAAAACCAGCTGAAAGGGAACCCTTCACTTTTTGATCACCAAGTTCTCGATGTGGGCGAGGTGAGAGCATACGGTGCAAGGGGATTTTTAGCTATAAACTTGAAATGAAATTACAATGCTGCAGGCAGCTAGCCGACCATTCTGAAAGTAAAATGCTAGAAGTAGAGTAGGTGGATAACCGACCATGAAAGCTCGACCACTTATTCAATGGGAGTGATCATTACAATTATTAAAACTAAAACACTCAACCACTTATTTAGCGGGAGTGAAGCAAAACTGAAAATATAAAGACTCAACAACTTATTCAGTGGGAGTAGTAAATACAAATGCAATATGCTGAAAGTAAAAGGCTGATTCAGTACTACTGAAACCAGCAATTGCAATATGCTTTTGATACAATGATATTATGATGATATAAGCTTCTAACCCAGCCAAACGGTTTACAATATTCCTTGTTACAATTATCAATGTAGATGCGAAGGAAACATGGTAAACAAATATAATAACCAGGTCTGATCTGCAACTATAATAAATCTGATTACTCAAACCAGCAAGCCAAGGAAACACTAGAATGCATAGAACTTTGTCAAAACAACTCCAATTTTCCTCAAACTGAAAGCACATGGACTAGAAGAGCAAGGCGCCCAATGTACATGAGATAAACACCATAAACCAGCACACCAATGAGCAGCACGAAACCCAAAACAAGGCAGCAAGCTAGGGGGCGGACCAAGGAGAAGGGCGACCTCTCTAGAAATTCATTGCCTTTGAAATAAAATCTTAAAACTTGCACAATGCATCGCCTCTAGCATAGGAACGTAAAGGGCTAATACCCAAAACAAGATTAAAATCACACAATGAACTATGAATGAAATTCACCTACATGCATACATGAACCAGCAAAGACAAAACTGAAATATAACATCAAACCTTTCAATTTGGAGCTCAATCTGCAATCTTTGGATGAAAAGCAGTCTCAATTCAGCTAGGTGGTATCTTTCAAACACGAAACTGAATACTTGCTAGGAGGTATGCGTTCCTCAAAGCCAAAAGCCTGAAATCATTTCAACAACACTTCGTTGTCAATAGCAATGGATACCAAATGCTGGATCAAAGCCTTTCTTAAATAGAACTTTGAGGAGACCTTTCAAATTCCTTCTTTTCCCTCCAAAAGGGACACCCAAGCTTCTTTTGAAATATTTAAATTTTTAAAAACACTTATTCCTCCTTCATTCTAGGCATTCAAGGCACAAGGACAAATATTAACTTTTGAAATATTAAAATACGTCTTAATGAGGCCTCCACTCTCAAAGTCCACTTTTTTTAATATAACATCAAGTCGTTTCTCTAGGCCAAGGGAGCAAAAATGATAATAAAATATTAAATGACTTAAATGAATCATTTTACCAAAATGAGCCTTAAAAATGCTGAAAGCCAAATATACCCAAATTGCCTTGCCTGAAATAGAAAACACTCTGAAATGCTGAATTGCTGCCAATAAGGACATTGCAAAAAATATAACTTACTAAAAATAGCATACTGCTAAAAATAGTAAGTTGTTCCAAACTCATGTTAATCACAAATCGAGCAACCGATGTAACTTACTAAAAATAGTAAGTCTCGAAAAAGTTGCTTGATTCAGATGCATGTCATACCACTACGAAGCTTTCTGAAAACTCAGAAAGAATCTAGACTCCAAATCTCAAAACTACAACATGCAAACCTCCAAAACACCAAAAACCTCCAAACAACTGAAAACCCTAATTTTACCTCCGACGAGCCTATGGGCATCCGGAATAGGTTGACAGACCGTTGCATTGCTTATTGCTAAGAAGGGGACATTACAAATTTTTCTCATGGTAATATATCTTTTTCTTTATGTTCCGACAAGTTTTTGGAACAGGGGGATGTTGGGACGGGGGGACACATTTTAGGAACAATATTTTTTAGGCCATTTTTGGGGATGGTAAGGGATGGCAAAGGGGACGGCTTTACAAAAAGTAGGCAAAATTTTAAAAATATAGGGAAATTTCAAATATTCATATGATAACAATAACATTGATAACATCTGAACAATGATAAGGCATTCATCATATTGACATATACATTATAGAGTCCTTAATACACAACAATAGAGTTCACATGAAAGTCAAACAAATTAATAGTAATAAGTTAATAACTTTAAAAGCTCAGAAAGTAAAAAAGCCTTAAATTTCAAATAGATAATCAAATTAACCTTTGAAGAAGTGCCTACCTTCAATTTACATCACTCTTGCAGATATTAAAAATGCAATGTCCAACGTTACAAACATCAAAACAATATGTGTAGATTGTATATAGGTACACTATGCCTTTACAGAGTTAATACCAAATTTTCAATATTTGAAACGGGCATTAAAGTAGTAAAATTTAACATTAGATTAAAATAATGAAGTCTGAAATTGTAAACATGGCAGTGCAGCCAAGAGCAAACAACAGCAGCTATACTGCTGCTGCAACTTCCACCTAACAACAGAAAATAAAACGAAGCTTCCTGAAACTTGAGGTGAACCCCAATGGTATTTTCTTCTTCCTTTGTACGTGTCTATGGTGTATCTTTTTTTCTGGCTTTATCACATTTAAGTTGAAACTTTATATTAACCCTTCCACTACTTTTATCCCATGGTTCCTTTTGATAGTATGGTTTTGTCCTAATGCAGAAGCAATAGCACTATGATGGAACAAATTTCTCTATAAAATCTTAACAAAGATTTGAAATTAATCATAAAACTCAATAAACCATTATTTATTTTTCTTTTTAAAAACTTGGCTACAGCAATAGGGGACAGCTTAATAAATCATTACTTTTTAAAAGTTTGAGGTTAAAACTCAGATCTTCTATTTAAATCTTGTTTGTTGTATAATTCATATGGATAATAAGAATCACTTGGAAGACAAATTATTTGCATTTTGTGCCCTTAGGTTCCTGACAAATGCCAAATAAAAGTTACACATTTGCTTTGAATTACCTAATATGTTTAGTTTCAGTGACACTAGAAATTCTGAAATTGTGTAATTCTTTTATAGGGCCAGTTAAATTGCAACCAGACAATTCAAGATTAAATATATCGTGATCTGGATTTACCATACTTATGGGTATTTTTTTCAGAAGGGATTTGTTTTCTGTTGTCTATACACGTTTCATTATGCCATTCTTTTCCTGTAATTTGACATTTCTATATTAAAATGGCCCATTTTAAATGAATTGTAATTAAACTTCTTCTTAATGGCAACCCTTTTGAGGCTAAATGATGCTTTCCATGTGCAGACTTACCAAAAATTCACCTAAGTGTTGTAACAATCTTGATGGGAAACTGAGTATAAATAAGCAGGACTCCAGTCAAGTCATTATTTCAGAAAATGTTGATCATCCTGGAGATATAGAGAGTTCTCAATTCAAAGAGGGCTCTCGAGTGGATGCTCATATTGTAGAGTCGAGGGAAAATGCCATGAGTGCTGCATTAGGGACCAACTCTACCATTGTTGTATCTGTTGGTGAAAATGACAGTGGAGCTGAAAAAGGGTATCAGGAACAAAATAAAATTGTTGAAAGAAATGACATAATGAATACTGGCTGTGAATCTTTTCAGTGGAAGCAAGACAATGGCAAAGTGACATCAGAAGCTGGAGCTATGCAGGATGAATGTCCTGTAGATCTCACGTATTGCAGAGAAACAGTTGAAGATCATCTTGCAGATACAGCAGCAAAAGGTTCTGTAAAAGGTGTAATTGATACTGGATCTCCTAAGAAGGAGGAACAAATGTCGAATGTTTGCTCGAAAATTTCAGACAATATTTTAAGCGAGTTCTCAGATGCTGGTCATGTAATCAATGATGATATTTGCAATGCAGATTATGGAGGCAAGAAACTAATGCATAGTGATGTTGTTGATGAGGGATCAGGCATAGGAAAGTGCTGTTCTTCTGATGCAGTTGATACTGGAATTTGGACAAGGAGAAAACTTGCATCTGATAGTGGGGACAAAAATATTCTGGTCTCAACCTCTCAGTTACCTAATCCAACATCAAATGGTGGTAATGCTGTGTCTAGGGTTAGAAGTTCACTCAGATTAAAGAGGTTACAGAAGTCCACAGAATGCCTTTCTACTCATGGTGAACAGGCACTTAAGACAGTTGGTAAAACTGGGAAGCTTGAAAAAAAGCGGAGGACAATGAAATGGAAACGATTAGATGCTACTGTCTCACCTTTCGAGGATAACAGTAAAAAATCTGTACCTTCAAATCATGCCAAGAAAATAGATTTTACAGTTGTCCCTTCATGTACAATGGTAAAAGTGAGTGAAATGAAAAGTAGTACAGCAAGCACTTCATCAAATCTTACAAAGGGGTTGAATTTAAAGAGAAAACGTTCAGCATTAATCTCTGGAGATCATTTGACATCTAACCATAAGTTACAGGAGTTTCAAGAAGATAGAAGGAAAGAAGAACCAGTGCAACAAGTACATTTTAAGGGTGACAAGCTTGTCATTCGCATACGAAAAACCTTGATGGAAAGAAAGCCAAAACAGAATGGAGTAGATGGGATCAACTTTGACAGAACAAGTTCAAGGAAGGTGACTAAATATGACACAATGAGTTCTGGGAAGGCTGTATCCCTTAGAAATAATGACATCATTTTCACTGAAGAAAAAATTAAACTTTCTCAATGTGGAAGTTCATGTGCTGTGGAAAATATAAGAGCTGGCTATGGAAAGCCAGCATTAAAGTCTGCAAAAATGGCATCCCTTAGCTCAATTTTGAAGCATGCAAAAGGTCATGTGGATACTCCATGCAAAGGTGGAAAACAATCTTCCGCTGCAGAAGTGGGAAGTGAAGCTTTGAATAAAACTGAAGGAAAACTGGGCAAGTTTTCTTTATTGGAAAGGAGACAAGCCAATGAGTTGAAAACGTATACTATGGAAGCCAATCCTCGACGTGATGGGAAGGAGTCAAACAAATCAGTAAATGTCAAGGAAGTTCGAAAGCGTAGTCTCTGGGAATTAAGTAGAAAGAATAACCATGAAAATAAATCAGCTCAATTTTCTGCTCCCAGTACATCAACACAATCAAAGAATGTCTGCCAAACCAATCTGTCGAGTGCTCTTGGGAGTGAGTTTAGTAATAATCACTCTTCATTTCCTCGAGGTGAGCGAACACTAAGACTGCGTTTCAAATGTAAAAACAAGTCTAATTTCCTGAAACCTAATTCAACAGCTTCCACTGGTACTTCAAATTGGCATTCTGCTAACCACAATTCATTTTCTAATATCTATTTACAATCTGATGATATATGGAAGCCAAAATATTGTGCACTAGAAAATGGGGCTCAATCTTTAGCTATCCCTGTGGCAAAGGATGACCCTAATGTGTCAAAAATTGAAACTAGTCCTCCTGAGGAGCCATTATCTTCTGTTACAAAAGAAATGAGGAAGGGCTTAAGTTCAGTTACACTTCAAAAGAAAGAAACCGATAGCATTGTCAAAACAATTCCTAAGGTCTCTAAGAAACTGAAGCAAGCAGACAATGATGAGAAGGTTCAAGTTCATGTAGATGAATGCACAGAGATGATAGATGTAAGGTATGATCTTAACCTGGCTTGAAGCACAGAAGTTATTTTTAATGGTACTGGTAACTCTGCTGATATCACTTGTATCTTTTTACTCGATTTTTGCTAGCCACTATAATTATTTAATATAAATGGGATCCCTGCAGCCTTGTTCCAAGAGTAGGTTGTAATACTGTCAAAATAAAGAAGAGAAAGAATGGAGGCGTTCATGGAGAGAAATATGGTAGTGATCCACTGCAAAAAAAATGTAGGATAGAGAATACAGCTCTTGGCTCCAATTTTGAGGCAGATGTACGCTGTTGTGTCTGTGGTGACTTAAATGAGGAAAGTATCAATCGCTTGGTGCAATGTGGGTGCTGTTTGATCAAGGTTTGTAATTATTTTTTCATTTATATCAGTATATTATTGAATCTTCTATTCTGTTTCATTTTGTAAACTTTCCAAACAGGTGCATCAAGCTTGTTATGGTGTTTCAAAGATACCAAAAAGTGGATGGACCTGTCGAGCATGCAGATCGAACTTAAATGATATTGTGAGTGCCTGTGTTTTTTCGCTTTATCATAACTAGATTTTCTATCATTAAATTTTCACATAATATTCCAAAGTTGGGAGACGCGTCTTCTACCCTCTGAGACGCGTCTCTGGTACTGTACCGGTCTTCTGAAATGCCTCATCTCGCTAGGAGACTTTTTGGACAAATATTCAATTATCAACTACTTTGAAAGTTGTCATGAACAGCAGATAATTTGTCCATACTTTTTTGAAAAACTTAATATACACAGGTAATGCTTCCTGATATAACTTATGATGGAAAATTAAAGGTGTAGAAGAATCTAGTTATTGTAATCGACAAAATAAATTTTATTCCTTAGTAATATGCAAAAGGAGACATGAAAGGGATATTGTTCCTGATATAAAAAGGTTTATTAGGCATTTTGATTCTATTGTTCCTTCCTCAAGAAATATTATAGTTGGAGGTGTATAAATTTAGTAGTTGGTTACTAGCCTGTGGGATCCACTTAGCTGCATAATTCCTATTAATGCATCATCTATTAGCCTTGTGTATCTTTCCATAAGTCAAACCTAAAAATATACGGTACAAAGTTGAAACTAAAGTCATAATTGAAAATGTAATTTTTCCTTCTTGCTGCCTTACTCACCGTATTATGCATTTAGCATTTCTGGTGCATAGCTTCATTGTATTCCTGTTGAACCATCATCACCAACGGACATTTCTTTAAATTCCTTTAATTTTATATCAGATTCTGCGCATTCCAACTTACCAGCCCTTCCTTGGTATGAATTATTATGGCATCCCCCATTTCACATCATAAGATGTTATTATCTTTTAACTTGTGCTTTAAGCTGCTAGTTTAGTTGAATTTAATTATTGTTTAGCTTTGGTCGCATCAATCTTGTGAATGTGGTTTCATACAACTACAATCTTTGAATAAATTCAGACCGTTTTTGGAAGTAACAATAATTCTCTTTCTTAAAGTGTTTCAAATCTGTGCATGCCCAAATGTGTGCACCTGTGCCACACATTTTCACTTACATGTTAAATAATGCTGCATAGGTGAACAATTGCTATGATGAATTGCATTGAAAAAAATAGTAACATATATTAATTGCATGTATACTTATTTTCTGATGGATATATTCACCTTTCTTGTTTGCTTGCATTCATAAATGATATGTTCGTGCATCATCTCACACATTTTTTTAAGGCTATCCATATGTGTCAATTGATGTACGGTGCAAAAGAAATGAGGAAGGGCTTAAGTTCAGTTACACTTGATGTATATATGTGTCAATTGATGTATATATATATGTATATGCATATATGTGTGTGTATATTTATATACACACACATACATACATGTGTTTGTGCATGTGTTGGTGTGCGTGCGTATACATATATGTGTGTGTATATATATAGGTATTGTTTGGTTGCTTGGAAAATTTGACTATTGATGGCTACTCCTTGATAGAATTGGATGTTTTTTCACCAGGACTTGGTTGTGCGTTTTTGCAATTTTAGCTAAGTTTTAGTCAACATGAATGCAAGCTATTGTTTTACTGTTAGAACATCAACAATTGTTATCATGCAATCTAAAATCATGGAAAAAGAAGCTTAGGAAAGCCTTTGTGATCATTGTTAAACAATAAAAAATAAAAAATTAATGGAAATTGATCTTGTTGTGGTAATTTACTTATTTATGTTTTCTAATCACTGTTTTATAACATAACTTATATTGCTTTAGAGAATATGCAAGTGGCAGGACCATCGCTTTGCTTCTTATGTGATCATTGCACTCAAATCGAATAAAAGTGCTACAACATTATTGATGTGACCTTCACTAAGATAACAAAAACAAATTTAGTTAATGATATGTGCAGCACATCACAATTTATGCCAGTTTTGATCATGGAAAATGTATTCACATGCATGCACAAGTACACACACACACACACAAATATATATATTATGTAACACTTTTGTAGGATCCACTACTAGCCAAGTGAGAGATTGACTGATAAATCTGTCAGTGTGTTCTTGTTAATAGTATGGGGGTGTGTTTACTTTGAGTGCTGAGTTTCTTCATTTGTGGCTATGGTTTAGTTGGGTGGTTTTCTCTCGGGCTGACTTGGTTTAGTTGGGCAGTTTTCTATTGGACTGGCAATTGGTTTTGTTGAGCTCTGTGCTCTCCCCCTTTTGGGTCCTAAAATTCATTTTCCAGGTTGGGGGTGTGCTGTTGGTTGATGAGTGCTATGCTTTTTCTTCTTTGCTCAAGTTTACAAGTTTGCCAAAGGATGCTATGGTGTTCTTTACTATGGGTGTAGTTGCTTCCTTGCGGTTTTTTCAGCTATGGTCTTCTTTGGAGGTGGAGATTGCTCCTTCGGAGGTGGAGCCCTCTTCTATTGAGGTGGAGAGATGTGCTGTGGATCGGGTGGGAAATTATATTTTTTGTGGTTTTGGGACTCATTTCATCCTCTCAAATAGAGGGGAGCCCCTTCCTATTGAGGTGGAGGTTGGATTGGTGGGGTGAGTCGGCTGGTGCTGTGTGTTTACTGAGACTCTTCCGTGTTTTACTCTGATTCCTAACTCTCCTATTGAGGTGGGGAGTTTGGTTTTGTTGGATGGTGCTAACAAGTGTGGTGTTGCTGTTTAGCTGGTTCAGGCTGATGGTTACTGGGTCTCTGGTTGTTCGCTGCTGGTTGGTGCTGTTAAGTGTTGTGCTGCAGTTTGGCTGATTCAAGCTAATGGTTGCCTGGTCGTCTCAGGTTGTTCTTGGGTTCAAGTTCCTTTGTAATCCTTGGTTGTATTGGGCTTAAGGTTCCTGTTAAAACCTTTCTTTTTGGTGTAGATTTGAGCTTTTACGCTAATCTTTTACAATCTGCTCCTGGTTCGTTGCTGGTTGTCTTGTTATATTCTATTGCAGCTTGGTCTCTTTGTGTGCGTTTCGAGTCCCAGTTAAAACTTGCTTGTTAATGGTTTCGGGTCCATTCAAAACCTGTCGTTAATGGTTTTGGGTCCATTCAAAACCTGTTTTTGCCCCTTTAATCAAAACAGTTAGGTGCAGAAAAGTATACTCAATTTTTCATGCCTCTTTTCCTCCTTGGAAATTATGTTGTATTGATTAGTATAACATCTCATTTATATGTATCAATAATTCAACCAAAAGTATTGGAGCTCTACCTCCAAACCCTATGAAATTGCTTTGGAACTCATGCTGGTTCTCCTTTAGCAGGATACCAGGGGTTGAAATATTAATTCAGGTCTATTCCTTGAGAATTTAACTGTATTTTGTGATGAAGCAAGGGTTGGTTAATTTTAGATTGTTTCAGTTTGAACAAAGGTTAGTAATCTCTGGAGCAAGTATCTTTGCCAATAAATATTGCAAGACATATACAAAATGAAATCATATGGCTCATTGCTAATTGAAGATTGGCTTCTTTAATGATGGGAGTGGCTCAAACTGCATGCTTGGGCTGTTCTGCTTATTGGTTGTAATCAAAACAAGGTTATATTGCTTATATTTAGAAAATAAGTTTATCCTTTGAATCTGTTTCCTTTCACATTGGAGAAATTCACATTTCAGAAATTTTAGACATATTTCTTTTCTAGAATTTGACAATTTTAATTAGTATTTACTCAACAATGGTATTAGAGCAATGATTCCACTAGCTCATGAAGGGATAGCAATTGATATAAAATAGATTTAAAGTGAGGAAGAGATAAAAGATTCCTAAAACATGATATGGAAGAAACACTCTAGCCTTTGGCATAGAATATGGAAAGTATGAATAGCAATTTAAGAGAAATACCTTAGACTATGCAACAACTATTGCACAGTATGAGCAACATATTTTTTTCTTCTCCTTATTCTCACTGTAGGGTTGAAATGTTACAAAGTCATTAGAGTAGACCCAAAAGAGAGCTTCCTTTGGAGTTGCAATGGTGTCCTTCTGTGACCTAGAGGGTAAATATGATGAAGCTATTTGTTGATGAGAATTTATCATTTCAATGTTAAAGCAACGGAAAGTATGGTTTGGCAGAAAGAAATAGAAAGTTTATCCAACTTGGAATGGCATATCACAAATGTTAAATGATAAATTTTTCCAACAAATATCACAAATTTGGTCTGCACTTGATAGAACCTGTTGAATGGTAAGTTAACACTCAATCTATGAAGAATTATATATCTAAATTGTGCGAGTTAGAGGTTAAGACAACCCTTGTAAATTGTAGCACAAATAAATTCAAATTATATATATATGACAGACAATGCAATCCTTGTGCCAAGGATTGAGGTTGTCAAAAACTCTTATGCTACATGTTGCAGCCTGAAATTATGAAATTGAAGCAACAAAAGCAGTACTAATGGTTGGGATGAGCTCTTGATTATAAAGTACACTTGTTGCATCAATCACGTAATGATGATTGCAAAAAACCAAGGTATGTCTATAGGCTATAGCATGAATCTTTAGAGTGCATCCACTCAAGTCTTAGAGAATTTTGTGTATGCCTTAACAACAATCTGCTCTAGCACACAAGCTCAAGCTCCAAAAGCATCATGCATGCCATGCATGCAAGTCATTGTGTCATCAGGTGTCACTATAGATGGCTCAACACACCTTTGCTTGCCAGATGGCAGGCATTATACAATCAGTAGTCCTACACATGTGGCATCCATGTAAGGTTTCTTCTTCGGAATGTGGGATTAGAACACCACCCAATAGGAAATACAACCACCAAGCAGTTGGAAGGTCAAGTAGTTTGGCGACTGAACCATTTTGTTTTGTTTTCTTGTTTTGTAATTACATTTGTATACTAGACATTCAATCCATGTTGAAGGTCAGATAAGTGAATAGTCTAGGCAAATATTTTTGATGTGTTTATCCCTTTTTAATTGTGGGAATTCTCATTCCTAGCCTTGCTATTTGTAACATGCAAGTGTATGTTATTCATCATTTTTGTTTGAATATAAATAGGGGATTTGAAGGCAAGCGAGCTCTAGGGGATTCGATTGAAGGAGGCCTTGTCAATCCATTGCAACATCTTCACATCAATGTCCAATATTCATTTCAAACCTTGATATGGTAGCCTTGTCACCCAAGCCTTTGGTGCCTCAAAAACCAATAGTACCTTGGGGTTTGAAGGTAAAGAAGAAGGGTAGGATCTTTGAGGATCAAATCTAAGTAGGATGTAGATAATCATTGCTTTAAAACATGTGCCCGGAAAAATCTTGCAAGTGCCCCACTATCATGAAATCTTCTTGTTGCAGCTTGCTCAAGCTAGCATTAGGGAAGACCAATTTTATGAAATTTCTATATTTTTTATGTTTTTTAACAAGACTAACCCTTAGACTCACCAAGTATTCATGGTGAGTTTTGTGCTTGACTTGTTGAGAACATGCAGTGAGTTTGTGGATGAGTAAATAGCTTGGCATTTTGACTTGCAAGGTAGGTGAGTATTTTATGAATTTTTCATCTATTCTTTCAAGGATGTAGTTAAACCCACATAGGACATTAACTTGTGATGTTTTGCCACTTGAAGTTTATGACATATTGTTTGGTAGGCCATGTGTGTATGATAAAGATGGTGTCTATTAGGAAAACCACAATGGTGGATACTTCACTTTGTCAACCACTACTTTAACTCGCATGAGTCTTCATTGAAGACTAAAGTGACCTTGGTTTGTAGCAATGCCACAAGATTGTTTTGCACATGCAAAAGATTGTGCTTCTCATGGTTTGCCTAGAGGAATTTGTGCAGGAAAACAAGCAAGCATTGGCAACACACAAGGTTTCACAAACACCATCGCAACAACTTGAGGAGGTACTGCAATAGTACATGTCTTTGAGAAGTGGAAAGACCTTGGAACACACCACATTGACTATTGTGCACTCAACAAGATCATAGTGAAAAATAGGTATCCTTTGATGTGCATTGTCAATCTCTTGGACTAGTTTTGTAGTGTGTAAAACTTCACTAAGATGGACCTCAATCTAGGATATCACTAGGTACCAGTTCATATTGAAGGCATTTGGAAAACAACATTCAAAACAAAGGAGGGATTGTATGAATACATGTTTATGCCTTTTGGCTTGACTAATTTTCCAACAACATTCATGCACTTGATGAACGACATCTTGCCCTTGACTAACTCCTTTGTGATTGTTTACTTGGAAGACATCCTTATCTTTAGTAACACATTGGAGGAACATATGGGGCACATCTTGCATGCCTTGGACACTTTGTGTCAACACAAGTTGCATTAGCAATTGTACCTTTAGCATAGCACAAATCCAATACTTGGGCTACACCATTGATAGTGTTGACATTTGTGTAGGTATGGAGAAGATTGAGGTGATTTGAGATAGGTCAATTTTGTGCAACATCACCAAATTGTGTAGATTTCTTGGGCTTGTAAACTTTTATTGCATATTTGTCCTCAAATTCTCACATGTCTCTTAGCCACTCAATTATATTTTGTGTGCCAAAGCAACATTTGTTTGGACACTTGCACAACAATGCCCCTTCAAGGAGCTCAAGTAGTGCCAATGTGCAATGCTAATTTTGGCAATGGATGACATTGCACACACGTTTGAAATTCAGATCAATGCATTTGGCTATGCACTTGGTGCAATACTCACACAACATAGGCATTTGGTTTCCTACAATTTAAAAACATTCAACATGGTTCCACATTGCTCCACCTATGAGAAAGAATTGCATGATTGTTCAATTTGTCAAGGAATTGTGACACTACATTTTGTGGAAGGAGATAATCATTCATTTTGATCATAAGCCACTTTAGTTTTTGTACACATAGAGAAAGCTAGATAATGCACACCACATGCGTTGAATGCCATATTTGCGGTAGTTACATCTGGTGATCAAGCACAAAAAGGGGAAAGAGGTAGTAGGCTGCTTCAATTGTCTGCTAGTTCATGCACTCATCATATTGTTGGACTCGTGGCCACAACTTCTCGGATTTTCGAGACTCCACTTAGCAAACCCATACTTCATGTAGACCTACACTGTGTTTGTGCAAGGTAAATATGTTGGTGAATTTCATTTGTTTGACAAGCATCTGTTCAAGCATTGGCACCTCTATGTTCCAAAGGGTGCACCTTGCCAAAGATTCATTTGTAAGGTGCACTATGCCAAAATAATTGGACACTTTGGAGTTACCAAAACATTGGTAGCACTATAGCAACATGTCTATTGGCCTCAAATGTGTGCAAACATTTAGTGCCATATCAAGTTCTGCATTCCCTATTGCATTACAAAGCCCATGCGAAGGAAGATTGAACTCTACAAACCTTTGGTAGTACTACAAAGGCCGTGGGAATGTATCAACGCTGATTTCATGATTGGACTACTTGTAAAAAATAACTAGAATGAATTTGTGTTTGTTTTGGTAGACACTTTTTAACAATTAACCATCATGATTACTTGCAAGAAAAACATCATAACATAGGAAATTGTGCACCTCTTCTTCTTTCATGTTTGGGTGCACTTTGGGCTACATGCATCCATTGTATTTGACTGTGACCCTAGGTTTGTTTGTGCATTGTTGGCAACTCTTGTGGAAGAAAGTGGATACACAATTAGATCAGTCTGCAACCTTTCATCCACAGAGAAACAACCAAATGGAGGTGGTCAACATTATACTATTGCATCTTTTATGCATCTACCTCCATGCACATCCATTCACTTGGGATGACAACTTGCTCTACGTCCAACAAGCCTAGAACAGAGCTCTACACAATTCTACACGGCATAGTCCTTTCTAGAGATGTCTTGGGTTCTAACTTGTGACCCCTTGGACATTTCCTACTACGCACTACCTCACGTAAAGTCACACACACAAGAATGTGAAGTAGATAAAACCAAAAATTTGTGTAGTACATTTAGATTGTTCAGAATAGGTACAAAATATTCTCTTACACTAGTAGTAGAAGTACAAAGAGTGCCATGATTTGCATTGCACACCTCTTTCAAGGTCAATGACAAAGTCTGGTTGCATCTTTGGAAGTAGCACTTTAGTAGTCCACATTGGAAGATGATGTCTCTACTCTATGTTACATACACCATTCTATGCGTAGCTGGTGAGAATGCCTTTGTTCTTGATCTCTTGCAATACTTGGGTTTGTTTCTAGTATCCAACTTGGTGCTCCTTAAGCTTTACTTTCCTCTTCTTGAGCCAGTGTCAACTCAACATCCTTCAAATCCTTCAAATCTGGATCCTCAACAATTGTGCACAGCTGCATGAGATAAGATCATACAGACAACTATCATGTGCACAAGCCAAGGTTCACATCATTTGTTCAAAGTGGCCAAGGTAAGGCAATATGTAGATCAAGCAAAGTGGTACAATCTTTAGTAGGTCCATGTTTAGTTTCCACAACTCATTGAGGATGTGATGGGGGCCATCACTTTCTAGGAAAGGGCAAATGATAAGAGCACAACTGCACAAGATTCAAAGAACCTTGCGTGTACCTCAACAACACTATGCTAGCGCACAAGCTCTAGTAGAATCACATAGGATTTGCATACAAGTTGATGTGTCATTGTGCTCCACTACACATGACTCAACAGACCATTGCACATCACTTGGTAGACATTGCATGGTTAGTAGTTCCACACGTGGCATCTATGTAAGGTTGCTTCTTTAGAACATGGGATTGGAACACCAATCATGTGATGATTGCCCTAGTATTTTTTATCTGAGTTTGCTATCACTGATATGCTGATTGTTTTCTCTGTTATGCTGTTTGTGTTTTGTTTGAAAATATTTTGCATTGAGATTCACATGCCATTCATATTTGAGCTTGCATAAAGTAAATAAAGTAAAGTACTGAAAATAGAGGTAGAATGCACTAACAAGAGAACTTTTAGATCTTTCAGAATACTGATTTTTAATGACAGAAATTTTCAGACTAGTAAAATATATCAGAATTTCTGGAAATGCATTTTCAGACCTGGGATGTGGTGCAATCAGCAAATAAAGTCTTCTTAATGCAACAACACCCTCCACAGCTAACACAGCAGCGAACCCCTTGAAATCTCAATGCTTCAAACATATGTTTCAGACCTCGTCACATGCTCAGATTGGCCTATACATCAGCAGATACAATTTGAAGATTACCCACAAACAGGGTGCTTGACTAAAGGGGCCGATTTGCCTTGTAAATTCAGTCCTTGCTCAGAAAATTCAAACAAATACCTGATTTGAGGCGCCTAAATGAGATCTTTCATTTGAAACATTACCCACGTTGGAAACTCATGCCATTTGAGAGTTATGACCCAAAAACCAGGTTCAGTCCATGTCAAAAAGTGCTCAGAAAATACTGAAACTACCTCCAAAACACTTTGAAAACACATCCAAAAGAAGTATGCTATCACAAGCCAAAACCCAATTGTCCACACATCAAAAATACTCAAATATGTTCATCCTGTTTGACTGAAATTGCAACAATGAAGCCCAGAATGTGATCCCTGAATGGAACCACACTTCCACCAGTTAGGGTAGATATTGCACTACCGAAACCAGCTCTTCAATGCCAAGGGTTTTCGTTCTCAACACCTGTTTTTTAGACCTCTGGTGTAAAACCAGCAGCATCTCCTTATGCAACCATTTCAACATGACAAAATGAGAGCCAAAACTCATATTTATAAGGTGAGGGAAGGATTAGGGCAACTTACATTTGAATTTGAATATATTTCCCTCTCATTTCATAAATGACATGAAATTACCCCAAGAGGGGTGTCCAACTTTTTGTTTCCAAAATTCCACTTTTGATTTTTAATTTAGAATTGACATTAAGCCCAAACTAAGCATCCCATCTTATGAGGCATAACATTAGCCTTTAAAAATGATAATTATCCCAAGAGGGGCGTCCAACTTTTTGTTTCCAAAATTCCACTTTTGATTTTTAATTTAGAATTGACATTAAGCCCAAACTAAGTGTCCCATCTTATGAGGCATAACATTAGCCTTTAAAAATGATAGATAAACCTCTTTTCTAGGTATCCACTTGGAATACATGGCCCCTCTTTTAAAACAACGTTGTGCAACTAGGCGAAGGGGTTTGCTCATAAGGAAACTATTTTGCCTTATTCAACCTTCTAAAACAACGTCAAGTTATCTCATTAGGCACCAAGGTACTATTTTATGACCCCTCTGACCCTCAATAAAAAGTTATAAAATGATTTTATTAAAATCATTTTTGAGAGAGGAAATATAGATATTAAAATAATTTGACCTTAGCAAACCCAAAGCCAACTGAAAAGACATTGCTAAGAGTGGCCTGACTTGGACTAACTTTCCACAAATAGACTTACTATTTTTAGTAAGTACTAAAAATAGCAAATACTCTGAAAACTCAAATTGGTGAAGAAACTGATAAGCAACTTGATTTATTGTAAACAACAAGTGTTGGAATTGGCCCCTGCTACAAATAGTAAGCCACACCGAAAAACCCCACAAAAAGGATTGGCACAAGGCATTAAAGCTCATTGGACAACTTCCACACATTGCCCAAATAGGAAACCCTACAATGCTTTGCCTGTCAAACCAGTTACTAAATATAGCACTTACTAAAAATAGTAAGTGTGTCAGAACCAAACTAATCCAAAAGAGGACATAAAAAATGGGGACATTACAAATCATTAGGGAACACAACCACCAAGTAGTTGGAAGTTCAAATGGTTTGGGACATGAACCATTTCTTCTTCCTAGCTCATTTTGTAACCATATTGTAGACATAGACATTTGATCTTTCAAGACAAAGGTTGGATGATGAATGTTCTAAGCAAATCAATTTGATGTGTTTGCCTCTTTTTGATTGCAGGAATTTTTGTTCCTAGCCTTGCTATTGGTAACATCCAGTGGTAACCTATTCATTTATGTTTGAATAGAACTAGCATATATTTGCCAAAAGTCTTCTGCTCTCTTTGATTGTATATTGGATTACTTTAATTCTTGTTTTCCTTGACATAAGTTGTAATTGTTTCTTTCACTAAGTTAAGTTTGTGGTCTAAATCCCCTGGTATCCAGATCAATGAAGATACACATCTTAAAAAGGAACATATAAATGAAGCTAAGAGTTGAAATTAGCAAAGATTTGATTTCACCATAGAACCTATTGGATGTATGCAATAGATTCTATTATCCATTTATATGATACTACTAAAACATTGATTTTGACAATGAAAATTGGTATGCAAAATCCTTTGCCATAGAAATGGACAAAAAGATGAAGGATACCTCATTCCAACCTCAATCAGAATCTGATTTGAAGCCATTTTTTTTGAAGATATTTGGCCACCAGCTTGAGAAGGAGAGCTAAGGAATTGTATTTTGGGCGCAAGACTATTTGGTGCAATTGAAAGATCTTCCTTTACTATTCACAATGATCAAAGACTAATTAATTTAGGCAGGTGAAATATCTAACGACTCCAAAACATCTAAGAAGTGCAGAAATAATAGTAAAACATGAGATAGCTATCATACAAAAAAGAATAAACAATAGTAGTGATAATAGTTATGCAGAAAAGAATAAAGGATACTAGAGGTAATATGAAATGTGCCAACCAATTTTTTCCTTGAATTGTCACAACACAAACCAACACTACGCCAATTGATTAGCGTTAGCTTCAAAAGAGAAACAACTAAAATGCACTCAACACCAAGAATGTGCACACAAGACCCGATGTGGGTGAGGTGCTAACATATGGCGGAGGAAACTGAATTATGATTGAAAGTAAATACAATTGAAGGTAAAAAGAGGCGGTGAACCAGCCATGAGAGATTTCCACGCTACCACTTAATTAGTGGGGCGAAAAAACTTTTCAATTCTAAACTAATTCATCCGTTGCGGCAGGCATCCACTCAACAGTGAAAATTCTCCACTTGACAATGGGTGAGTGTCATGTCCCCGAAATTGGACACTTAGGTAGCAAAGAAACATATTTAAGATATTAACGATTTGACACCATTATAATTACAATTGTCAAAGACAATATTGTAATTATAATTATTATATTATTAATATCGTAATCCTCAAAATCTGTAACATAGAGATATCAAACATTGAAAGCAAGATGAATACAATACTTATTAAATATATCAACTATTGAATATTTTTATAATTATAACTATCAAAAGATAATAATATAATTATGAATATTAAATATAATAAAATAAATATTACCATTATAAACACTATAATATATTAATGTAAATATAGTATTGGTCGTATGAATTATGCTCCGATTTTAATCGGACTTTGAGTTTGAAACTACCGATGGTCTATGGCATTTAACATTATTACCGGTGTGGTTCATTGAAGCACATACGTAGTTGGTTGCCTAAATCGATCTCTCCCTCTGAGCATTATCCTTATCGCCAATATTAGGAACATTGGAAGAACTTCTGATATATATATTGGCGGAGTAGATAGAAAATGAGATCATTAGTCATCGACGGGATGTGGAGACTGTATATATATTCACCAATACTAATCGATAGCTTTGTAAGAGTTGACGACCAGGACGAGGGACAAAGGTGTCATTCATCAATGGTCATATGTTAGGAGATAAATATTCTCAAACTCCTCTGAAGATCACTGTCGATACCAAGCACCCCTATTCAATACCAACTTGGATTCCTTCATAACCTCTCAGACAGTGGCCGAAGCATGTGAACGAGTCGTGGATGCTATTCCTAGCAACTAATTATCTAGCGTGCTTAATCATTATCGCCATGAGCAAAATTACACCGTGAGATCTAACTCCTGGAGGGGACTCATGTATATTGTCTAGGCTTAATTATTGGAAGGCGTCGATACTAATTCGAGCCATCTCACAAGCAAATGGATTATTACCACCTATGCAAGCGGCGAGGTCTCAATGAGGCAAAAATCAATATTATCTCTATTAACTGGGTATTTGGCCCACAATCTGAATTATACGAGGCAATGTCTAGTACTTAGAAAGAAGCTTAACGTATAGTCACAAAGCAACGATTATGCTCAATAAATTATGATTAATCATATGGACATGACCCTTGGAGCGGTCAACTCTATCCAAGTGATGCGTCCATCAGGAAGAACCGTGCCCTTTGGGCAAGATGGGTTATAAAAGGAAGAGTGCTTTGGGTCACGGTGAGCACATGTTAGAGCCTCCAAAGAAGTTGAAGGCTCTCTTCAAGGGATTACCATAATTTGCATAAAATTACCTAAGCCATTGAGACATAAAGGATTTTATAGGCATACACCTCCTTCATAGGAAACTAGAGACCAACCTCCAAGTCAGTTCGGGAACATTACAACAAGAAGGCCAATGAGGAATCAGGAAACAAGGAGAGAACACAACAAAACAGGTGAAGTAATTCACTTGGCACTAATATTTAGAAATCCAAGTCAGCACTAGAAAATCATACTGTGATGTACTCACTTAGCAATAATATTTAGCATATTTTGAATATAAGAAATTGATATTGCTAATTTGATTATTGATATAATGCTTTCTTTAATCTTATCATAATGAGAATTATTCTAGGAAATGATGAACTTAAAGAACCATTGATAAATATATATTTGATTATAGGCATGAAATAAATCTTGGATGAATGCAAATATCCCTGATTGTGTAAAGATTGTCTTCTTTGTGCTTGTAACCCTATCAGGAAGGGTGAACCATGGTTTAAATAGATTGTCTAAAAACCCCACTTTCATGCCCCTTAGGCCCAGACAAGGGATTGGGCCTTGCAGCCCCTTAGGCCCTTGACTCGGGATTGGGCTATAGAAGGTTGGGGGTCCCACCTAGGCTACAGCCCCTTAGGCCCTAGACAAGGGATTGGGCCTTGCAGCCCCTTAGGCCCTTGACTAGGGATTAGGCGAATAGGAGGTGGTAGACCTTAGGCTACTTAAAGAATTCCCTGAGAAAGAGAGATACAAATGTTTATTCTCTACACTGGCGGTAAACAATCCAGGGGTTACAATGTGTTTGCATTAGAATTCACAAGTAAATGCAGTAATAACAATGGTTGGATTAGTACTACTAATTCACAGCCTTACAATGAAAGAAATCTACAATTTACAAGTGTTATAATGATAGAATCAATGCAAATATGTGAAGGATGAATCTTTCAAGTTTTAAACCTTTCAAATATTGAAATTGAAACCAAAATCTGAACTTATTGAAGTCTGATAATAAAAACTAGCAAACTGTCAATCATTAAAATGCTCACAACTCTTTCAAAATACCTCCGAATGAGATGAAATGAATTGCAAATGCTCCCAAGAGGATGGCGCCTAAAAACCAACCCTCAAACTGCATCAAAGCTTCACCAAATAATTAACACGAATTCCAAAGCACTTTGAACATGGTACGGTGTAAATGTAATCAAATCTTATCAAATTTGGATCCTAAGGAACCTATGGAAATTCTAAGACTGATTTTCTGTGTAAGAATTCTAAGTCAGATTTTCTTCTTTATCTTTTGAATGTGCTGATTGCAGAACATTTATTGATTTCGATGTTTGCATATCAAAGAACAAGTCACCATTTATATGGAGACACACCTCAAGAAGAGACGCGTCTCATGAGAGGACGTGTCTCTTGGGCGCTTGCGGACTCCTTAACTAACCGAAGACATTTGGTAGTTTACACATAGACTAATGTGTGTATAAATTAAACAGCGATTATATATATGAATTCCGATTTTATTTATTGCAAATATTGATCATCATCATCTCAATTTTTGACTAACTTATTTGAAGGCATTTATATTTTAAAAGCAGGTTGATCAAATATAAATGATGATGATGCATAAATGCAATCATCATTTATATCTGACCGATGCTATCTTAAATCAACACTCCCTCTTAGCTAGGGAAGATATTCCAAATCAAATAAGTGGAGATATCACCTTTACATGTGGTATCGAAGATATGATATGTTTTTCTCAATATTGTCAAGTCACATGACATTCTTCATAATCACATCTTCATTATGGTATGTGCACTGACATCAAGTCACATGATGTCTACCATAATAATTCATGGCATATCCACGGATATATAATTATCCACCATGATTATCTCTTAAGGATCACAATGATCTTCAAATGACATCAAGTCCCATGATATCCATCAAAGTGTCCAAGAGATACTATCATGATATGTCCACAGATATCAAGTCACATGATATCTATCATGATAGTTCAACTCATCATTATAGAGTCGTCACTTTACAATGTCATATACAAGTGTTTATTATTAGAAAGATCGTCACCTTTCAATAATGTACACAGGGGGAGCAAGCCCATAAGGTCATGGAGTCACACACATGGCAAAAGAGTTGACACATTAAACATCTTTAAATATATTAGTACAACTTATAAACAATTTGAATTTCAAACATAATATCAAATTACATTTCAACCATACCAAGTTTCTTCTTGAAGTGTTCTACCTTGATTCGGGAGAGAGGTTTGGTGAGAATGTCTGCTGCTTGATCATTTGTACTAATATACTCCAACCGGATCACTTATCTTTCTACCATGTCTCTTACATAATGGTAGGGGATCTCAATGTGCTTAGATCTATCATGGAATACAGGATTTACAGAGAGTTTGATGCAACTCTGATTATCATAATGAATGATTGTAGGATTCAAGGGCTCACCAAAGAGTCCCACAAGCAATTTTCGAAGCCAAACTACTTCTCTTGCCCCCATAGAGGCTGCAATGTATTCAACTTCTGTCGAGCTTTGTGCTACTAAAGATTGTTTTTTGTAGATCCAAGAGATCATATCTGATCCTAGACTGAAGCAACATCTTGATGTGCTTTCCCGATCGGTTACACTTCCAGCCCAATTTGAATCAGAGTATCCATGTAGATCTAGTTGGTCATTTCTGTAAAGAAGACCATATCCAATAGTTCCTTGAAGATATCTCAATATATGTTTCACAGCCATAAGGTGAATTTCCTTTGGCTCACACATGAACCGGCTAAGAGCATTCACTGCATAGCAAATATCAGGTCTGGTGTTAACCAGGTACATCAAGGATCCAATCATTTGTCTATATAGGGTTGAGCACACTTGGATTTTGCTGCTGCTTCTTTCAGTTTGTGAAGGTTGGTTTCCATAGGTGTAGACATGGGTCTACAATCCAACATTCCAAATCTCTTCAAAATATCAATAGCATACTTTCCTTGGTTTAGTATAATGCCATCTGATTTCTGTCATACTTCCAAACCTAGGAAGTAGTGTAAAATGCCCAAGTCTTTCATGTCAAATTCTGAAGTTAGATCCTTCTTTCCTTGAGCAATGAGATGATCTTCTCCTGTTATCAGCAGGTCATCAACATATAAAATAATTATTAACATATCACCTTTGATTACCTTCAAGTAAAGATTTGGGTCTGCATCATTCTTGGAAAATCCTAGTCCCAAGAGGTAGCTGTCAATTCTTTCATACTAGGCCCTGGGAGCCTGTTTAAGTCCATAGAGAGCTTTCTTTAGTCTGCATACATGTGAGTCAGGTTTATGTATCACAAAACCTTCAGGCTGTTCTAGATAGACTTCCTCTTCAATGGTTCCATTTAGGAAGGCGGTTTTCACATCCATTTGGTGGATCTTTTAGCCTTTAGCTGCAACAATGGCTAACACTGCTCTCATAGATGTGTAACGGGCAACAGGTGCAAATGTTTCTTCATAATCAATGCCTTCCTTTTGTGAAAAACCTCTTGCCACAAAACATGCCTTATGTTTTTCTATACTGCCATCAGCAACATGCTTGATTTTGAAGAGCCATTTAGAAGAGACAACAAATTTCTTTTTTGGTCTGGGCACTATGTCCCATACATCATTTTTTAGAATGGATTGATAATCTTCCGTCATTGCGTCCTTCCATACTTGATGTCTGAAGGCTTCTGTAACACTGACAGCTTCTGAATTTATGATGTTATTCATTAGAGCAACATAGCTTGAGAACCGTTTGGGTCTTTTACTTTCCCTAAACGTTCCTTTGGGTGCTGCATGATTCTCGGCTTCTTTGATCATCTTTTTAGCCCAAAGTGGCCTCTTTCTACCATTGTCATTTGTATTCTCATCTGAAGTAGATTGAAGTTCATTTGGCATTTCCTCAAGATACTCCCTCTGAATCTCAGGAGCAGGTTCCACTTCTAATACTCTAGGGGAATAGGTTTCTATCTCACTAGAACTTCTTGCCCTTTTGAATGCAATGTCTTCTTCAAAGATGACATCTTTGCTCAATTCAATTTGTTTCTACCCGGGTACGAATATCCTGTAGGCCTTGGAGGTTTCACTATATCACACAAATACCCCTTTCTTTCCGGAAGGTTCTAGTTTGAATCTCTTCTCTTTGGGCACATGAATATAGACAGGGCAACCAAAAATCCTAAAATGACTAATATCAGGTTTTATTCCGGTAAAATCTTCTTCAAGAGTTTTGTTATCTAGATGAGAATGAGGACATCTATTTTGAATGTAGACAACAGTTCTAGAGGCTTCTGCCCAGAATGAAGTTTCAATGTTCTGGTCAAGCAACATTGCTTTAGCAGCTTCTACAATGGTTCTTTTTTTCCTTTCAACAACCCCATTTTGTTGAGGGTTGTAGGCTACTGTAAACTCCCTCTTAATCCTAGCACTCATGCAGAATTCCTTAAAAATTTCAAAGGTGTATTCTTTCCCATTGTCTGTCCTTAAGATTTTTATTTTCTTCCCAGAGAAGTTTTCAATAAGGGCTTTGAACTCCTTGAACCTTTTAAGGATTTCTATTGACTCTTTACACTGAAGGAAATAAATCCAGGTCTTCCTAGAGAAGTCATCTATAAATATGACATAGTATAGAAAGCCTGCCTTGGAAGGTACAGACATGGGTCCACATAAATCAGAGTGAACCAATTCTAATACATTTTGGGTTTTACTCAAGCTATTGTGAAATGATCCCTTTGTATTCTTTCCTAGGGCACAACCTTTACAAGTTCCTTCATGAGATGGTTTTAACTTGGGTAATCCTGTTACAAGTTTTTCCACTGAAGGTAGGGCACGTAAATGAAGGTGTCCTAATCTTCTATGCCAAATTTCATTTGAATTAGAAGTATCAAGGGTAAGGGCTTGCTTAACCTCAGTGCATAGTTTGTAAAAATACCCTTGTCTTATACCTATGGTTTGGGCTTTCTTGATAGTTGAGTTCTTAGGCCATGCTAGAACTTTCCCATCCATGAAGGTAACTCTATATCCATTGTCTTCAAGGGCAGAGATGGATATAAGATTCCTCTTTATTCCAAGTACAAATAAAACTCTAGTGAGTTGAAGGGAGAGGACAAATTTCAATTTGATGGAGCAAGTTCCAACCCCTTTTACAGGGTGTGCAAAATCATCCCCAATGGTTACTTCTTCATCAGTCTTTTCAGTCATAGTGTCTAAGTGTTCTCTGAACCCTGTGATATGTCTAGAGGAACCACTATCAATTACCCAGTTGTGGGTGTTGTTAGATACTTGACTAGATAAGGCTGAATAGAATACAAATTTCTCAGATTCATGGTCTGAATTTGACTTTCCTACTCTAGCAAAGGATGCTTGTTGTTTTGATCTGTCAGGGCACTTCATTGCATAGTGACCATATTGATCACATCTAAAACATTGTACTTGAGAGATGTCTTTCTTCTTGGAAGATCCTTTTCCTTAGGAATTTCTCTTTCTTTTAAATGATCCTTTCTTGTAGGAGTTTTTCTTACTCTTTTTATTAGATGTTGTGTTGAGCACATGAATGCCTTCATCTATGTTCTTTTGTTTATTTTCTTTTGTTGAGAGTCTTGTTTCCTCTTGTAGGCAGTCTGTTCTTAGGCTATCAAACTTGGGGAGTTTAGATCTTGCACTTATTCCTTGAACAGATGACTCCCATGAATTTGATAGGCCTCCTAGTGCAATTAGAGTTAACTCTTTGCTATCAATCTGATATCCAATTGTGGATAATTGATCCCTTAGGTCAATGATCCTCATGAAGTATGCATTAATAGTTTCTCCTTTGTTTATTTGGACATTGTTGATTTGCCTCTTTAATGCAAGAGTCCTACTGGTGTTGTTTATCTCAGAGGCGCTCTCAAGGGATTTGAACATTAGATATGCAGTTTCATGTTTTGCTAGAATGGGCACTATATGATCCCTAACTGCATCTACTAAGATTTTCATGGCCTTTTCATTGTTCTCAATCCATGGAGTTTTCTCAGGATCAGCCTTAGGTTCCTTTTTGTTTTCTCTTACAAATGAGTCTAACTTATTCTCTTTAAGGATCATCATGTTTCTAAATTTCCATGATGTGAAGTTGTTTGCTCCTGCAAGACGATCTTCAAATCTGATCACACTTGACATTATGAAGAATGTGATGTGAATTCGATTTAAAAATACGAATTTTCCTAAGCAATCTGATATCTAGATTTGATTTGGATTCACTCAACTTGGCTCTGATACCATGTAAATGTAATCAAATCTTATCAAATTTGGATCCTAAGGAACCTATGGAAATTCTAAGACTGATTTTCTGTGTAAGAATTCTGAGTCAGATTTTCTTCTTTATCTTTCGAATGTGCTGATTGCAGAACATTTATTGATTTCGATGTTTGCATATCAAAGAATGAGTTGCCATTTATATGATGGAGACACGCCTCAAGAAGAGACGCGTCTCATGAAAGGACGTGTCTCTTGGGCGCGTGCGGACTCCTTAACTAACTGAAGACATTCGGTAGTTTACACATAGACTAATGTGTATATAAATAAAACAACGATTATATATATGAATTCCGATTTTATTTATTGCAAATTTCGATCATCATCATCTCAATTTTTGACTAACTTATTTGAAGGCATTTATATTTTAAGAGTAGGTCGATCAAATATAAATGATGATGATGCATAAATGCAATCATCATTTATATCCGACCGATGCTATCTTAAATCAACATACGGCCTTCATGAGGGGCGATTTCATTAGATAAAATCAGAATTTTCAAATTAAAATCTGCAAATGCACCAAAGAGGGCGCCTCTAGCATAGAAAACAAAGGAGCCAATACCCATAAGCAAATTAAAATCATACAAAGAGCTGTATATGAAATCTCCTTCAGCCAAACACTAACCAGCAACATATAAATTGGAAATATCTCACCAAAAACTCCACAGTAGTGCTCAATATATACTTCTGGATGAAGCACACTCTCAAACCACCATCTAGGGAACCATAGTTTCAGGCGTGAAGAAAACAAAGGAGCCAATACCCATAAGCAAATTAAAATCATACAAAGAGCTGTATATGAAATTTCCTTCAACCAAACAATAACCAGCAACATATAAACTGGAAATATCTCACCAAAAACTCCACAGTAATGCTCAATATGTACTTCTGGATGAAGCACACCCTCAAACCACCATCTAGAGAACCATAGTTTCAGGCGCGAAGAATGGAGTAGAATTGCTAAGCTTCCCCTTAGCCGGGTTCTGAATTCAAACCAACAACATTTTGTTATAATTTTCCAAAGATGCCAAATGAGAGAGCAAACACCTTCTGTTATAGAATTGAAGATGACTGTTGGCTTTCCATTTTCCTCCAAAAGGGATGCCCATTTATTTTTTGCAATAATTTAATTTTTGAAACATTTACTTCACCTTTTTTCTCTTCATTTTGGCGTCCAAGTTTCCCTAGGGAAATATTAAACATTTAAATGTTTAATTTGTTTAATTCCTTCATGAGGCATCTTCCCTTAATGGCCCCCTTTTAAAATAACATTAAGTCATCAATCTAGGCCATGGGGCCTAAAATGAATTTTAAAACATTAATGACTTAAAATAAATCTTTTCACCAAAATGAGTCTCAAAATGCTGAAAGCAAATTATGCTCCAAATTGCACTGCCCAAAATGGAAACTGAGTTGACTATTGATGCTACTGCCTAAGATGGCACTGCCAGAAATAGAACTTGCTAAAAAATAGTAAATTCTGAAAAGTTGCCCAATGCCTTTGCATGTCATACCATTGCGAAGCTCTCTGAAAACCCAGAAAGAATCTGCAATCCAAAATTTGAAACTCCAATGTGCTGGCTAAAAATAACAAGTTTCAGAAAAGATTGCCAAATGGAGATGCATGTTACACCATTTTGAAGCTCTCCAAAAACCCAGAAAACTCCACTAGACATGCATCAGAAACTCATACATGCAAACCCTCAAAAACGCTTCAGAACCTCAATAAGATAGAAAACTCTAATTTCACCTCTGACAAGCCTACGGGTTTTCGGAAATAGGCTATCAGTCACCGAAGAGCGAATGGCTAAAATGGGGACATTACATAATATGTAGAGACTAATAAATGATATTAGAGATAAGATCCATGAAAACATAGACAAAGATAAAATTTATGCTAGTTTAGTTAGTTGCATGGTATGAAATAAGGTTTAGTTTATTGTGGGAAACTACAACAATTAAAGCTATGCAAAGGCTATAGATATATTTGTTATTGCAAATTTAGATGGCTTTTTGAGTAAGCAAAAATTAATTATTTTCAGATTGCTCCGGATGAAGCAAAGGTTAGTTGCTTTTGGATTGCTTTGCAGTGAAACAGAGTTTAGTCATTTTTATATTGTTTATGGGGAAGCAAATGTTATTTATTTTCAGAGAAGGTTTCCTTGTGCATAAATATGGCAAGCCATATTGCAATAAGGATATGAATATTTCAAATGAAAATTATGTGATCACATGTAATTGAAGATCTGTTGTCTTAAAAATTGGGAGTGGTTCACATGCAAGCTTGGGCCATGCTGTTTATTGGTTCTAATCAGAACAGAGTTTCTCTTATTTTTAGAAAAAAGCTTATATCTAAATATGCTTCATTTCACATATCAGAAATTTGTGTTTTGGAAATTTATTGACAGATTTGTTTTCCAGAATCTTAGAAATTCAATTCAGATTTATCTAGTGTCATAATAGCATATAAGATGCTATATCCACATTTGGAAAAGGATTTGGTTGTTCTCTATTTGATCTTCAAAAGGATATTGCAGGTTATCTTGCAGCCTCGATGCTGTCTTGAAGAATTTTGATCTGGTAATTCTTCTGCAGTACACAACAGACCTGTTACCTCATCCTTTGAACATACATTAATCAAAGTTGCATGGACATGGATATGGATACAGTATCGGATACGGATACAGCCATTTTTTAAGACCCCCAATATGGATACAGCTAGATACAACATTCATAAAAAACACACACATATATTTAACATAATTTTCTAAGTTATTAGAGGGGATTTTCATTACTTTAAAAGCAAATAAGTAAATATAATTTAAAATAATATTAAAATTTAAATATTAATAATTTAGTAAAGAATAATTTAAAAAAAATAATTTAGTAAAGAATAAACAATTAAATATATATGAATAAATTTTATTTATATTTAAAGAGTAAATTTTTTTTTTTTTAGAAATTTCTAACATTTAAACAACATAATATAAATATAAAATTATAAAATTAACTTTTTTAAATCTATAAAAATTAAGACACAAAAAAAAATAGTAGAGTTGCACTGCAAGAAGACCTAAGAAAAATGGTTTGCTGAAATAGGAAAAGGTTTCATTTGTCTTTCTCATTTGGTGTAGGTTTTGTTTATTCAAAAAAAAAAAAAAAAAAATATTGCACAATTGAAGATTTTTAAGAATAACTTTAGGAGGATTCATGTCAAATTTTTTGAAAATCAAATCACACAATATCCGGCACTGCTGGAAAATCAAATTTTTTTGGGCAGGTGTGGGTACGTTATCCAATGTGTATCTGTGCCGTATCGTATCCGTATCTGATACGGATATGGGAAACGCGCGCCTGGGCAGGGGTGGGGTGTATCCGGCTACTTTGACATTAATCTTCTTAGCATCTTTGTTCATTAAGTTACAAGCATGGCATATGAATTTTTTTGAATTATGATAGGGCCACCCTGTAAAATACTTAATTTCTACATGATAGTTAATTCCTGAATTCTGTGTTTAAATTTGATGGTTTACATGCTTATCTTCACCTGGTGCTTGGTTTTGTCTTATTTATAAAGATATCTTGGTTCAATGGTTATTCTGTTCCAATAATTAATGTTTAAGTAACTGTAGTTATAAACATTGGTTTATACTTCAGTTTTCTGTTAATGGTCTGTAGATCGTTAAATGCTATCTTGATAGCAAGAATATTTTTGATTAAATAGAGTCTGGACTACAATTTGGCTTTGTTCATCAATTAATACAATTTTTGTAATGAAGAAAAAGAGAATAGTGAATTGATTTTATCATTGTTCGTGGTGTAATTTAATATTTTCATGTTGTTTATCATTACCTCTTTTGGAGCATGGTTTCTGATTTTAGTTGTAATATTTTAATACTTTTTTTGGAGTTCAACTTCCATTATAAAACTAATGGAATTTGCATGCAATGTCAATTTTTCTGACAACATTTTTGATGTCCAAATCTGGTGTACTCAGGTATGTGTTCTTTGTGGCTATGGAGGAGGAGCTATGACTCGGGCACAAAAAACACGCAATGTTGTCAAGAGCTTGTTACAAGTATGGCAAGTGACAAGAGACACCAATTTAAAAGCTTTGCCAGAAGATTTGAGACCTCAAAATAAGTGTGATGCAGTAAATGAATTTGGTGCCAAGTCTATTCCACGAATGCCAGAAAGTAATAAAACTGAATTTGGGGCTTCTGGAAATAGCTCGACGAATATTTTATCAGTGGGAAAGCAAGACAACAATAAATCACGCGTTAGAAGCAATCTGGAAGATTTACAAATAGGCTCTTCTAAAACAGGGAAGGCCCAAAATTATATCAACAGTGAATTCCGAGTACATAACACTATTACGGCTGCTGTAAGTAATCCTGGTGTCACTCAATGGGTACACATGGTTTGTGGGTTATGGATGCCTGGGACAAGATGCTTAAATGTTGCTACAATGGGTGTATTTGATATATCTGGAGCTACACTTCCTAGAAAGAAAGTGGTGAGTGTTGAATTAGTGATAGAAAGAAAAGTAAAGATCTTTGAAATGTTAAAGATAAGGTGTAGGATATTTGAATACATGATTGTCATACTTAAGCATAAGTGAAGGCTTAATTTGACTCAAATAAGTGGAATTTGTCAAGGAATATAATCCTGGTGATTTTATTACAAGTCATATGCTTATTTGCTATTTGAATTTGATTTTGAGTGGATAATTTCTTAGTTGATACATATATTGGAGTCCTTTGTAGGCATTTTAAAATTTCTTCTAATGTCCATAACCAGATGAAAATAACATTTTCTCTTTTTAAGACTTTCAATATTTGCATATTTTTCTCTATTTATGTGCATATTGGGAGTTCACAATGATGAATTTTGATTGAAAACATTTGGGTTCTTTTTTCAGGTTTGCTCTATATGCAAACGGCCCGGAGGTTTGTGTATACAATGCAGGGTTGTAAAATGCTCCATCCCATTTCATCCTTGGTGTGCCCATCAAAAGGTGTGATGTTTGAGAAAATATGGTCTAAATTAATAGAGTTTTAGAGCAACTTTGTAGGTGATGATTATTTTTATGTACACCCATTTCATTTTACTGTCCATTTGAAAATTATGTTTGTATGTAATAGAACAAGAATTCTTTAATGTGAAATCCTAAAAGAATGAATTTTTTTATACAAATGAGTGAAAGAGGGAAAAGGACATCTTCCAATACACACACACACTCACATACATATACATACATCTATGTATACACACCCACACATATTCAAGTGCTGTGGCCTTTTAAATTTAACATTTAAATATATAGCCTTATAATAGGTTTTATACTAACTTGCGTGTGGGTTTATATCAGTGAAATGAACATAGCTAACAATTATGTATGTATATGTATATGAATGTACAGACACACATACATGCATCTATGTATGCATATGTACATCTATGTATATACATGTAGATATACATACATAATTGTCATCTATGTTCATTTTCATTAATATAAACTTGCAAGTTAGTATAAAACCAATTATATGGCTATATATTAAAAGTTAGGTTTGATAGGTTACAGTTACACCACTTGAATATATACATACACACACATGTATATACATAGATGTATTTATGCACTTCTTCTAATTTGAATATTACTTAAGTGACTTCCTCTCTCTTGAACAATATTTTTGACCTTCATGCACTTTTTGGGGCTATATGCACATTTTGTAATGTTTTAAATTTCACTTAAGTGAAAAGTGCACTATTTTGTACTTGATTCGCCATTTCTCATGACTTAACATTAAAAAGTGACTCTCCTTTGTATAAGCATGCTCTAGAAGCCTTTATGTACCTTTTCAATCTTTTTTCTGTCAAAACTGGATCACTTAGTGCACTGACACACTCTAATGACATGAATATACCAGTCCTTATTCTAGACCACTCTTTTCTTCCCTAGCTTGTGCAATTCTTGATCTTTTTCTCACTTGATTCGATCAAAACCTCCTTTGGTTGTACCCTACAAAGACACTTACTTTAAATGACAAGAACAAAATTCAGGACCAACGAAGACAAGCATTCGATTGTGGGTCAGAAAGCAAGGACCACCAAGGATTTGACTTGAAAGATGGCTCAATACAAAAGAGTTTTGTATTGGTACAACAGAGCTGAAAATAGCTTAACTTGCAGAGCTTCGGTTTATCTGAGCTTGTCATAAAAAATAATTATAATGTGCTCATTTAAAAGATTAAAAACTCTACTTTCAAACACAACAAACATCGTCTCAATTGCACACTTGAATGGAAAGTTATATGCTCAGCCTACTTTAGGATACCAGAAACTGTAATTTTTCTCAATTGTTTTAGAATATCAACTAGGGTTGGGCATGTCTTCCTGAATACATGTTCAAAATTGATTCTTTTGTGCTTGTGAGAAACATCTCTTGATTTAATTCTCAACAATAAATATTTTGTCTCAATTTGAAACTCTGGAGGTTTGTGGAATCTGCATTAAGAGGTTATATTTCTACCCTGTAGATCAGCAACCAGCTTTGATACCATTCATAGCATACCTACAAACAAAGAAGGAATAGCTACACAAATATATCAATCAGAGACCCTTGTATACCAGAGATTAATAGATTGCAGCCACAATTCTTGCAAAGATATGACTCTCTAAATTAGTATTGATATTGATATGAAATAAACTGATTTACATAAATGGGTAAATCTTTGTTTATAATAATATAAATAGCTTCCCATAACAAATAGATATAATAAACCTACTATTACCTTGCCACACAAGCTACCCATATAACTGCATTAAGAGTGCTTGTCACGTAAAGTTTTACAACTGATTGAGTATTCACTTCACTCAGGAGTGCTTGTGAGTTGTTTGAGGGGACAAGTTATTCACCCTTGGACTTGCCTGCTGTGCAGGCCAAGTCTGTGGCAAGTATTCGTTGAGTTTTCGACAAGCAGTCTTTGGAACTTGGCAAAAACACTGCAAATGCACAGCAAAGACTGAAAAAATCATGCTTCCATAGTCTATTTAATTGCAATTGCTACTCGTTTGTTGTAATGTCCCCGAATTGGGATCTTGAACAAATGCAATTTTAAGAATATTTTTGTGGATATGCAAACTGAAAAATATGGAAATGCTGATCATCTGTGGTAATTTCCAGAATATAACACTTTTTATAAATGCTGAAAAAAAAATATTAAACTGAAATTCTATACTATGCTGATAATTTATGATAATTTCTAGAATATATTACTTATTTTAAATAGTAAAAATGAATTCAAAGTATAAATCCAAATCCTATGCAGGATTGCTGGTCAAGAATAATGATTTTTGATATTTTGCACAAACCCTTATTCAATTAGTTACTAAGTAAAATACAGATCCAAAGGATAATAGTGCCACAACACATACAAAACCCTTATGAATAATTTATAACAGCAGAAGTTACTTACAAATCTTGTACACAGCAGAAATAAATTATAAAAAATGAAAAATTAATCCTCAGTGACAGCACTTAATTAGGCAGTAATAAATGAACTTATTGAGAATATATTTTATAGCAAATTAGATGTGAAACAAGGTGCAAGGACAGCAACAAATTTCCAATAAAAATCAGAAGTACATCACCAGCCATGAGGCATGTATGAGCTGCTTGAATGCTGGAAATTTATGCATATGCAAATTAGACCTCCTTAAATATGAACAATACTTGCCAACCTTTGAAATTCTGCAAAAATGATGATTGAAAACTCCAAATAAAGCCAAATAATAATATAATCAGCACATGTTCTATAGTGGCACTGTAGCAGCAACATGTAAACTTGAAACCCTGACCAAAAATGCTGATTTGATGATGTGGAATAATTTGGTTGCAAATATGATTCAAACAACAATGTCCAATAAGTCCAAATGAGATCCTTGAGGTAGAATCACCTCAATCTGAGATGAGGGTTTTTGTCCCCAAATTCGCTATAGAATCCAAAGAGGGTTTTTGTTCTCTGGAAATTGCCAATCGAGGTTTTCCATCTTTGAGAGCTTTAATTTGAAATTCGAATTCAAAATGATGATCATGGATGATTTGATGT
Organism: Sequoiadendron giganteum; assembly: GCA_007115665.2. Taxonomy (NCBI): domain Eukaryota; kingdom Viridiplantae; phylum Streptophyta; class Pinopsida; order Cupressales; family Cupressaceae; genus Sequoiadendron; species Sequoiadendron giganteum. The sequence continues at coordinate 426,091,879 of CM021104.1, forward strand.
GAGCCCTGACTTCTCTGTTATAGATGCTTTATTTTGGGCCCTCTATATTATTTATTTAGCTTTTTCCCTCTAAGTATTTAAAAATATTTTTAAATTGCATCCAAAGGCCCTTGTTCAAATTACATTTTGAGTAAAGTGTTAAAAACACATTTTGAACATTGCATAAGGCCCAAGAATAATATTTCAGTAGCCTTTCTTCAAAAAGAAGTGATCGGCCCCACTTAAAATATTAATTTTATTTTATTTGCTCTATCCTTTAGCCTTTGGGAAAAGGGGATAGGCTAGAGGTCTTCTTCATGGATCTAATCTTGAAAAGAGGACATGAAATCAGTCACTCACAATTGTGTTTGAGCTTGAAGATAAATTTCTACAAAATTTGAAGTTTCAACTTTCTATTGTGTTTTTTTATTCTTATTCTTTTCAATATTAGTAGTCAAATTCTTATGCATTTCTTAATTAATGTAGAGACTCCATTTCCATATTTGTTTCACATCTGTTTGCACTAATGTAGGTTTTTTGGCATTTTGTATATACAACTTATCATTTAATGAATTTTCAAAGCCATCTTTTTTTTATTATTTTATTTTTTCAATTGTAGGATTCACAATGATTGAATATGTTTTTCTTGTTTTTTCAATGCCAATGTTTGTACTTTGCATCGAAACGACATTAGGAAGTGGAAGCTATGGTGGAATGGACATTGCTTGGAAGCATGGCGCACAAGGATTGACCGCACGATCAGTCATTTGCAACTATAGTGGGTTGAAGATCAGTGGAGGCATCAATTTCCTTAGATACCAACTTGCATGGATCTCTAGCTATGGCATTCAATTGTGTGCTAGAATGTTTAGCTAAAAGTTGAAAGGCAGACAAATGGAACCGTAGCTTTGATTCGGCATAAAAGGTTAGATAAGGCAAGGACAAACAATCATTGCATTAGTAATGAACCCCAATATGGTGCAACAATCAGGGCAAGATAAAGGGACAAAGATTATGGGCTTCAGTTGTTATCCACTAATTCACAACTCATCCACTTCATCAAGCTTCAACCATATCTAGAACTTTACTATTCCACATAACAAACTAGGTTCATAACCTTCACTTGAAGACATAAGTTGGAACAAGGATAGGAAGGAGTAAGCGAACATAGCTTGTGCAAGTTTTTGCTATTAAAACTTTTTGTTCAATGTGGCGAGATACCCATATTGGGAGAATTGGTCACAACCTTCACTATTGTAGGGAAAGGATACAAGGTGCCTTGTCTACATGGCTTTAATGGGTCGTTGCTTTGAAAGGCAATGAAAAATGCAAAGTCAATTACGGAAGAGTAGATTTTTTTTTGCACAAGTATGGATGTAACATGCTATTGAATGGGTGGACAAATGGAAGGAACCACACACTCACCAACTTTCAAGTTGCTTCAGGTGGTTAGATGGTATTCTTGAAGTCCATTGATGCCTCAAACTTAGTCAAGACTGCAAAAAAATTGAGTCTAATCTTCAAGTAGGTTCTTCTAACTTCTAGAGGTTGGTATAATGAATGTGGTTCAAGTGGTGATAGATAATGTAATAATGTATGTGGAAGCAAGGAGACTCCTTGAGGATAGGAACCCATCACTATTTTGTGTCCCTTGCACTACTCATTGCCTTGATGTTATCTTGGAGGACATAGGCAAACATGATTAGGTTAAGTCTGTGGTGGAAGATGTTAGGAACATCACCAAATATATTGATAGTCACCCTCGGGTGCTTAGCTGGATGAGAGAACGCGCTAATGAGAAGGAGCTTGTGCTAGTAGGTACCACAAGTTTTGCAACTAACTTCATCACCTTTACAAAGCATTCAAATTTTGATAATATTATTGTACCCCTACAATTTTTTTCATATCAGAGTCCCTTTCACATGGTTTAACAAGTTTTCTTGTTAGTGTGACATAGGAAGGTATTAAATGTTTATTATTGTTCCTTTGTTGCTATTGTATGTCTTAATTGAAGTCATTGTCCTAGGGAGGCATTGATTGTTTTGTTAATTCAATGGAGAAGTGAGAATTTGAGATGTCAAGATTTAGAGCAAAAAACTTGTTGAAGTATCAAGAAATGGAAAAATAACCTTTAGGATGTGCTTTGTGAGGCATGCAAATTGACTAAGTCATGAAGAATGGCTCTAACCCCAAAATCACATGCTTCGCTAGTTATAGCCAAAAAATTAAGTGACAAAGGACTCAAAAGAGCTTGCTTTTGCTTGGATAACCATTTTGAAAAGAGTGATGTTCGAAAAATTTCTTGGCTAACCATCCTCAAAAGAGTGCTTTTCAAAAAATTGCTTTGCTAACCATCCTTGAAAGATTGCTTTTCAAAAAATTGACTAAGCACCAGAAATGGTTATAATCCCAAAAGTGCATGCTTTAAGTTGTTATGCCATGTTTATAAGTCTAGAAGTGCATGCTTTAAGTGGATATTCCATGTTTATAAGTCTAGAAGTGCATTCCTTTGGCATATTTGCTAAAAAACTGCTCCTTCAATTGAAAAAGAGCTTAACAGGTCAAATTTACCTGACAAAGTAGCTCAGCAGGTCAAACATGTGCTTTTTTGGTCACTTAAGTGAAAAGTGGAAGGGTTAGAGTAGGTCTGTTGATGTTATAGCAGTGGGAGATATCTTTCTCTCAAATTTAAAAATGATGGATAAATAATACCAAGGCAAGTCGGACTTGCTATATATAATAATTTTATGAAGAGTCACCTTGTTTCTTAAAAGAGGCCAACCCAAATGAAGAGTCACCTAGGTTTTGTATAAATACAAGGTGAAGATCATTCATTTGATCATCAATCATTCATCATAATTCACATTCCTATAAGAAGTTCATACTTGAGCAGCAGATCATCATCTTGTAGCAGCAGATCATCATTTTGTAGCAGCAGGCCGAATTCAAGGAGAAACATATTCATTTATATCTTTGCATCTAGGAGAGGTGCTATTATTCATTGTATCAAATTCGGCATTGTGTTGGGCCTGAGTTGTAAGCAGATTTCTGCTCTTATTCCTTCAATATATAAGAGATATATGTGATGGGTTTTTCTCCCTCGAGTAGGAGGGTTTTCCCAGAGTATCTTGTTGTGTTCATTGTCTTATGTGTTGCATTTTCTGATTGCTTTCATTTCTGATCCTAAATCTAACAAGGTCAACTTCAAAATTAAACCAAAAGTGCTCCTTTAAGTGAAAAAAGTGGCTTAGTGGGTTAGAAAGTGAGCTTTTGGTCACATAAGTGCAAAGTGGAAGGGCTAGAGCAGGTCAACTTCAAATTAAATCAAAAAGTTATCCTTGAAGTGGAAAAGGTGGTTCAAGAAGTCAAAAAGTGTGCATTTGGTCACTCAAGTAGAAAGTGGAGGGGCAAGCCAACATCAAATCAGAACAAAAAGCCAAAAGGTGAAAATTTCTAAGTGACAAGAGGTTCAAAAGCACACTTTTTGTCTCATTGCCAAGCATCCAATTATGAGAGGTATGTGCTTGTCAACATGACCTAAACTGGAAAAAAAAATTCCCTTCTTATCTTCAAGATGCAAAGAACAATATTGAAATTATTTAGCACAAGAGAATAATATAATAGAAAATAACATATAAATACTTGATTGAATGAGCCACTTAAAGGGGGGCACCTCCTAAAATCATACATAAGACCATAAGTTGCAATATGTTGCTGAACAACTACTTACAACCTCTTATATATAAATACTTGATTGAATGAGCCACTTCAAGGGGCCCACCTCCTAAAATCATACAAGAAGACCAGAACTTACAGTATGCGCTGAACAACCACTTACAACCTCCTATTTATAGGCATCACTGTGCAATATTAATCCCCTAATGGCAATGAGGGGAACCTAACTTAGACCAATTATACTTAGGGACTAATAAATGACTAAATTAAGGATGATGTGAACCATGTGGCATAAAAGTTGTCTCATATTTCCAAGCTCTAAAATTCCAACCCATGATTTACTTCCTTTCAATTAGTTTTAAAATAATCTATATTTTGATTCACCTCAACATGCTATTGCTCCAAATTCTGCCATTCAGGTTTCATAGTAATTTCATAAGGTCTGTTCTTCTTAATCCACATATATATTCTTTTTATTTCTACAAAATTTTGAATATTCTCACACTTGGAGGTAGATTATCATGAAGACAAGATTAATCTTTATAATGAAGATCTTTTGTAATGTGAAGATGTGGCTCTACTAAAGGTTAATGCTATGATATAAAGTTCTGTGACATAGGAGTTTGAATAGTAAAGTTCAGCTTTCGTGGCCATATACTTTCTCAAGCAGCCTCAGGCATTATGGAGGTTGAGCTTCATTCACATGTTGATCTTCCCTGCAGTTTTAATTCATTGATGTTTCATTGGTTTTCTCATGACTAACTGCAATGGGAAATAAGAAAAGAATCATATTTAAAATTAATCACCAACATCTGGAAAAAATATATGTTAATGTTTTTTTTGATTTGCATAGCAGATACATGAGGCCAGCTGTGTTTTTATTTTTAATATATTTACTGAGCAGCACAGATTCCAGGGTATAGGGCCAATTTTTGCTAAAAAATGTCAGAACTGGGTTAGGTGCATTTCAGTTCAAAACAGGTCTTTTGATGGCAGGGATTGATAAAGTTTCTGATGCAGGGTCTGTTGCAAAGTGAGAGAGAGGGAGATCGTGGTGACAAAGTAGGCTTTTATGGAAGGTGCATGCTGCATGCTAAATATGTCTCAAACCATGCAGACAAGGTCAAATCCAGAGATAATCTGCATATAAACACTCAGTCAGAAAGTGACCAGGGAACCTGTGCTCGCACAAAGGTGATAGTTTTAGTTTCATTTCTCAAATTGAGATGCATGGTTATACATTTGTTTGTGAGAAACGTATTTTATTGACTTTTTCTTGAATAGGGTTATAAGGGGCGTAAAAGCTGGGAGGAAGCCAGGGCTGAACTTCAAAGGCATTCTGATACAGAGAACACAAGAGTAGTAACTCAAGAACAAATAAATGCCTGGCTTCATATCAATGGCCGTAAATCATGCACAAGGGGTTTTATCAAACCTCCAAATACAGATGTCAAATCTGATTACAGAGTATGTGTTTGGTTCTCGCTTCTGTTTATTTTTATAATCTACAATTTCTCCAACACTGTGATTACCTCTTTTGTTTCAATTAAATATCTAGCAGCATTTTGGGATATGTTGCAAAGCTATGTTTAAATGGTCAGATGGACAGTTTTGAATATTTGTTCTGATTTGATTTTTCTGTAATTGCATCTAATTGTGTTCACAAAGGGTTTAATAAAGAAACTTTATTCTATTTATACAATACAAACCTTCTTGGAAGACAATATCTCTGCCCTACGGAGGAAAAAGTCAAATGATTTTGACCTCTTGTATCAAGACTCGGAAAACATCAGATGAAAGTCCACTGCTTGAAATTCCAAAAGACAGAATTCCACCACCAGTGGAAGTAATTTCTACTTCAGGCATAGTGCCTGCCTTTTTGAAGATTATGAGGTGATGTTGAAGAAGCTAATTTATAAATAGCATTAGATCAAACACATTTCATGTTTCTTTGGGGGCTTGCAAGGATTTGTGATCCAGATACTAGGTGGTCCAGGGGACAATCTTATCTTAGTGAAAGACAAAATTATAGAATATGCAAAGGAAAACTAAAACACAATAAATGAATACACATTCAAATGTGCAAAAGACTTAAGAAAATATGTGCAATTTCTATTCAATGTAGAAATGACAAGGGTGCAATGGATGAATACAAATATCAAGGCTAAGAATGAGTATTCCCATGACCAGAAAGGGTTGAATATATCAAACTGGTTTGCCTAGACTTCTGTATATCTTGGATTGTTCCTATGATCTCCAATGTGAGGAGTTGAATGCCTATATGTACAATATAGTGACATAAACATTACACAAAAGTGGTTATGAAATGATTCATTTTCCACAATAATTTGGCCTTCCAATTGCCGATGGTTGGGCTTCTGATGGTTGGCATTCTATAGAAGTGATCTATAGGTGAAACAGTATGCAAGTGTCATGTATGCTGAGTTAGAGACTAATGGCCATTGCATGCCGTGTGAACTATGGCAGCTGTGTGATGGACTACTGATGCTTGATGATAGCTTGAACTGTTGAAGTGATGGCAAATGTTGCAAAGATTGTGCTATTGACCACCTTTGTTTGGGCATTTACTTGTGGATGGAAGGTTGTGGATCGATCCAATTGTGTATCCAAGCTTTCCCATAAGACTTTCCAAATTGGCTAACAAACTTAGGGTTGTGATTAGACACAATTGATTGTTGGTAGTGCAAAATGAACCCAAACATGATTGAAGAAGAGATGCATGGTCTCTTGTGCAATGATACTTTCCTTGCAAGTAACCATGATGGCCAGCATAAAAACTTTTCCTACTACAACATAGAGTCATTTTGGTCGTTAGTCATAGATAGTTTGCCCATGGAATCCATGCTAATAGATTCCTAGGGCTTTTGTGGTACTACTAGAGGTATGTAGAGCCTTAACTTCCTATGCATGGGCTTGGTGATGCAACAAGTAATTTAGGGATTGATGTGGCACTCAATGTTTGCATGCATTTGAGGCCAATAGAAGTGTTGTAGCACTACCAGTGTCTTGATAATGTTAAGGGGTTCGAAAGTCGTGCCAAAATGTGCCTCCCAGATGAATCTTTGGTGAGGTGTGCCACTTGGACATAGAGATTCAAGATCTTAAGAGAAACTTGTAGAAAAAATAAACCTTGCTAACCTATTTACCTTGCACAAGTATGGAGTCTAAGTTTGCTGAGTAGAGAGTTTCCCAATTAGAGAAGTTGTGTCTGCATAGGTGTAGCATTGTAATGAGCATGTGAATTGGTGATAGATGAGGTAATCTCTCACCTTATAGCTTTTCCCCTTCTTGTTCTTGATCACTGGATGGAAGTGTTGCAAATATGTCATCTACTTAATGTGCCACACATTCTCTAGTTAGCTCTGTCTATGCAAAAACTAAAGTTACTTATGGTCTCTTACCCAAAATGTAGTGGTGCCACTGCTTGATAGGTTGACCAATGGCATACAATTTGTTTTTATAGGTGGAGTAGTGTTGAACCATGTCATTGAAAGTTTTTGAGTGATGCGATTGGGAGCCCATGTTGTGTGAGTGTTGTGCCAAATGCATAGTTTGATGCACTAGTTTGAATCTTGAAGGGGTGCACAATGTTAGGCATTGCTAGAATAGGCACTGTGTAGAGGTGTTGTTTGAACTTCTCAAAGGAACATTGTTATGTAGATGTCCATAGGAATGCTACTTTGGCAAGCATTATTTGATTGAGCAGCAAGGAAATAAGTAAGAATTTGAAAACAAACCTATGGTAGAAATTTGCAACTCAGAGAAAGTTGTGCAATTCAGTGGTGTTGCATAGAGTTGGTTAGTCTTGAATCACCTTGACTTTTTTTTGGATCGACATGGATGTCGACATGATGAATGATATAGCTCAAATACTAGATTTGGGTGACATCGAAAGTACACCTGAAGTTGGTTGCAACTTGTGTCGGCATATAGTGTTGAGAATGTGTGAGACATGCTCTACATGCTCTTCCCATGTCTTGCTAAAGCTGAGAATATCATCCAAATAGATGACTACAAAGGAGTTGGTGAAGGGTTGTTGGATGTTGTTCATCAAGGACATGAATGTTGTTGGTACACTGGTAATGTCAAAAGGCATAACCATCCATTTGTACAAGCCCTCCTTGGATTTTAAATTTTAATGTTTCTTTGAAACATCTTTAGGATGGACTGTTACCTAATTATATCTTGATTTGTGGTTGATCTTGGTGAAGCATTGTGCATTGTGGAGTTGGTCCAAGAGGTCATTGATGTGCAATAGGGGACATTTGTTCTTCACTGTGCCATCTTTCTTTGATGCAAGGACTATTGGGCAATGGAGAAGAGTTAGGTCCAATCTTGCTTTGATCAATCAACTCTTGGATTTGGTGCCAAACTTCATTCTCTAAAATAAATCTATAGTATAGAGGATTGTTTGAAAGAGGGGATTAGGAACAAAATCAATTTTGTGTTGCATTGCACAATGTGTAGGAAGATCCTTATGTTCTTCAAACTTTATGATATTATTGTGGTACCTTTTTGTGCTATTGTTGCTGCAAAGGAGTTTACATGACCTTGCACATTGCAAATGTGCACTTGCTTTTTTGTACAAGTGCCTTCAAACAAACCACAATTAGCAAAGACTTTTTCTTGTGTGAAATGATCTTGTGGCTTTGTTTGGCAGATATCAAGGCTACCTTGGACTTTGGTGAAGACTCTAGAAGGTCGAAGTAGTCCTTGTGGAGCTGCATTCTCTACCACTATGACTTTTCCTAATATACCACATGCTTATCATACACATAAGGATTTCCAAGTAGAATGTGTCTTGCATGGGCTTAACTACATACTTGAAAGTATATTGGCATCTTACTTGAATATTCTTACCTTGTTGCAGCAATCCCAAAGTGTATTACTTCGAGTTTGCTTTAGTGGAAAGACCAAGGCACTTGATTGAGCTTTGTGAGATGGTGTTCTTGTGGCTTTCATTGTTATTGATGACATGCAGTTGTTGTTTGTTGACCTAGCACTTGGTGTGGAAGACACTCATGTTCCTCCAAAGTGTCAATGTCCATAATGCTTGCTGGTGCTAATGCATTGTGCCGCTACATCTATCTCCTAAGCTCCTTGGGTTGTGCAGGATTAGATGTGGCTTTTGCAATCAAGATTGTTGTGTGAGGCATTCGACTTTGTTTTGGGAGTTTGCTGATGATGATGACACCATTTATCACTTTGGTGCTTCTTCTTGCCATTGTCCTTGTTTGGCATGAATGATGTTGAGGCTCTTGCATTTGGCATAGAGGATTTGGAATTCTGTGTGCATGGAATTTTTGCTTTTGTGTAGAATGATTTGGAGTGGTTTATACTGTGTTCTTGCTCTTGTTCGAGGGAAGTTTCTGCTTGAGCTTAACCTTGGTTTCAATCTTCAATGCACTGAAGAACACTTGCCACAAGGTATGTAAAGTCAATAACTCCATTTTGACGCAAATGTAAGGTGATAAACCACTGATGTATTGGAGCATTTTGTATTGTTTTGGAGTGTTCTCATGCAGGCACACAAAGTAGTCATGGAATTCAATGTCCTCTTCAACTCATTACTCATTATGATTTTGCAACTACTGTGTCAAAGGGGATAGAATTCTTTTTGCAAAGCATTGAGAAAGGAATACCAAGTGTAAATAGGTTTGTGTCATGTTCCCGAAATAGAACATGGAAATAACCAAATATTGAAATACAAATAAATAAATAAATAAATATATATATATATATGTTGTTTAGTAGCAAATTTATTATAATATTATGATTATAAATATAATCACCATTTAACCATTATTCTCGTCATAGAATAACATATATTATAATCCATATCATAAATATGATATAATACAAATGTAAAATCATAAATATAATAACTAAATAAACAAACATAAAATATAAAATATAATAAATAAATAACAAATAAAATAAGCAAGTATAAAAGATACCAATTCCTAAGCAACCTCTTAAAAAACAACAAACCATTCACAAGGATATAATTATAATACAAATTAATATTATTAAGTTATAAATATCATAGTAATAAAACTAATGTTCACAAGAAACTAGGCATCGGTTCCTAAGGTGAGTAGGCCTTAGTAAATAAATAAATAAATCTAAAAAGGGCAAGCATCGATTAGAAGGCATAGTAACTATGTCTTTAAACACAACAGCAATCACTATATTATAAGCAATGATTAATGAATAGCCACCAAACTAAATAGTGCGTAGAGGCCAAAGGGCATACCCCTTGGCAAATGAAAGGTTGGGACGATTGGTAAAACAAGTATAAAAGGGAAGACAGATCCAAAACAAAGACATCAAAGAGGGAAAGGGAGAATCTAGGAAAGAAAATAGAATGGGAAAAATAAATAGATCTGAAATATATGTGAGTAAAAGGAGATATACAAGCAGAAACATGAATAGAAGATGAGGACAGAAATAAAGTAAATATTTCTGAGTATAGCAGCAAATATTTTAATATATTATTATCACAGAAATAAGTACAAATATATATAGTTTATATGAATAAGTAAATGGAAAATATGTATATGTAAAGGTAATTATATATATATATAGGGACATATAGATAATATGAGTATACAATAATGATACTTGCAACAATTATTAAGCCGTATAAGTAATGATGACTCTTTAACATAGACATAAGTAGATTATGTATCTTTATGAATTGTCCTCATCCTATGATCAATCTAGTATAAGGTTGAAGGAGGCGGGTAAGGAATCAGAAAACGTGGAGAGATACAACAACTCAGGTGATGTATTCACTTAGCCATAATATTTAGCATATTTTGAATATAAGAAATAGATATGGCTAATTTGATTATTGGTGTAATGCTTTCTATAGTATTATGATGATAATGATGTTGATATTGACTTAAGAGAATCAATAATAAATGCAAATGTATTTGATTGTTTAAAAGATTGTCTTCTTTGTGCTTGTACTCTATTAGGGAGGGCAAGCCATGGGTGAGTGGTGCCTAAAAACCCCACTTAAGGATTCTGCAGCTGCCATGGAGGATTGGGGGTCCCACCAATGATTCCGATACGGCCATGGAGGGGTGGTAGGCCTTGAGGCCACTATGGACCTTATGGTTCCTTTCCCCTAATAGGGCGAGTATCTTTTGAGGTGTTGCCATGAGTGGAGAATGTAGGTACTGAGCCGTTGGGAAAAGAAGATTGTGGTGAACAACCTCCCGTGCCTAGCATGAGGGCTTTAGGGCGGATCCACCCATGGCACTCCTCTTGCTTGTTAAATTACATTTATGATTATGCTTATATTTTGGATATCTAGATATTAATGCTAATAGATATATGTGTATGTGGAAATGTTGTTAATATGGTGAATGCAGATTTCAAACCAAGATTACTTCATTAAAAGAACATTCATTTGGAAAGAAGAAACCCTAAACCTAATCAACAAGTGAATTCTAGGGAAAATTGGGTAAGGGACAATACATTTTGAGATCCCTCTTGTACTGGGCGCTGAGTGTTTGTCACTAGTGGGACAGTAAAACTGGCATCTTCAATGCCATGAAAGAAATCTTTTGTATCATTGAAGTTGTTCACAAAGAAGTATGCCTTATGTTGTTGAGTACAATTACCCAATGCTGCAGCATGATTCTTGCCTTCAAATGTTGGGATACCCAGATAGACTTGCACTTAGAGAAGGCTTTGGTGTTGTGTGGGGTAACATGCTGATCTATGGTGCATTGTGGCATTGGTCCAATTTGAAACATGAGAGCATCTTGAATCATATTCTGTATGTCTGAAAACATCTCAGGTGCATGTTTCTGACCATCAGCCATGTTGCTCTTGCTGCACTGTTTGTCTAGGTACTCAGAAGTTGAACTGAGCAGACAACCTTTCTTTTCCTGTTGTGCATATGTACAGGCACATGCAAAACACCTCTCTAATACCAATGATTTGGATCCCAAGTGGTTTTGGGGACAATGCTATCGTAATGAAAGACAAATTTATATAATATACAAAGGAAACCTAAAACATAGTTAACCAATACACATTCAAATGCATGAAAGACTTAAGCAAATATTGGCTACTTCTTTTCAGTACAAAAATGACTGGGGTATAATGGATGAATACAAATAGCGAGGTGGAGAATGAGAATTCTTGTGACCAGAAGGGGGCAAAAGCATTAAACTAATTTGTCTAGACTTCTATATCTCTTAGATTGTTCCATTGATCTCCAATGTGAGCAGTCAAATATCTATATTTACAAATATAGTTACCTGAATGCTACAAAGAAGTGGGTTATGGATCGGTTCATGCTCTGGAACTGTTCGGATTTCCAATTGCTGACAGTTAGGACTATTGATGGTTGGCTTTCAACATTTGTGGTCTGCAACTGAAATGTTGTGCAAGTGCCATGTGTCCTGTGCTGGAGACTACATGGATAGCTATCGCATTCTACATGGAGTGCAAAGGATTGGCAATGCTTGCACAGTTGCACAAAGTGTCACAGTTACTTGTGCAGCAGTGTGAGATACCACAAGTGCTTGTGCACTTGCACACTTGCACAAAATACTGTTGACAGCTGCACAAGGTTCTTTGGAAGTTGTGCAGCATGCTTGGATCAATTTGGCTGCGACAACCAAAGATTAATAGTTTCAGAGCCTGAAAGAGGAGGGTATGGTCTCCCCTGAAAATAGTCTTTGAATTTGAGAAAAATGGTGGTAAAATATACACATGCCACAGCTAGAAGAATTTATAATATTAAACATCGTTTACCCATGCTCTTGGCAGTATGGTCGTTGTAAATCAATGATTAAACTCTTGACAATGCATCTGTTTGTTTCTGTGGCCTGGGATTGATCAAGTAGTCAAAGATTGTATTTGTATTGGTAGTTGTTCCAAAATAAATGGAACTTTTGTAATGAATGGCTAATTCAAGAATGATCTTTTGAGAATGTTTAATGTCTACTTTGATAAGGTTAATCTAGGTTCGAATGTTTTGTCATGCTTCCATTTCTTCAAGTACTTGTGAACAGTATTATATATTGTTTTAATCATAGTTACAAGGCTCTGATTTGCCTTGGACTCAGCAAACTGATTTTTGACTCAGACTTGGCAAATTGAAAAAACCATGAAATATAGAGTTTTTTAAGGATTTAAAACTTGTTTCATGCACCCTTTAATAAATAAAATTTAAAGACACAATAAACTAATCAAATAGAAGCTACTTTGACCATATACACAAGTATACATCGATCCATGCGCAAAATACTAATTTTTTTTATTTGAAGGAAACAACATTGTTATATATATATATTGTCAAATGTATGGAAATCTCATGGATTATGAAATCCTTGGCATCAAAACAAATATCAAAACTAAAAATTTAAGCCTGTGGCTTAGAGGAGCCTGCATCACTTTTCCGAACATCATGGCAAGTGCTGCATTGGTGTCTAAGACAGGTCTTGGATGATTATGCAGCCATGATATTTGCCTATGTCTTAGTGACAGCAACATCCCAGGGCTCTCCTCGTGCTCTATCCTCCTTTGCCATGGTTATTGCCTTTGCCTCTTGATCCACTTGATCAACCCATGCTAGGTCCTCATCGTTGAAGACAAAATTGTCAACCTCGGTGATCTAGTCTCACTATGGATCAACCTCCTCTAGATTGATGGGAGATAAGTCAACACCTAAGATTTGAAAACAAAATGAATGTGTTTTTAGGGTGTGAGATGATTTTAAGTGTTTTTGTTTTTAATAATTTATGGTTTTTAAATTTTTTTTTTCTCTATGCTCCCCCAAATTTTCGAGATGGGGACGACAAGGGATGGGGGGATGTGTTTCTGGTATGAGGACATTTTTTGGCCATCTTTTAGGGGACAACAAATGATGGCTATAAAAAAAGGAGGAAACTTCAAATATTCATATGGTAACATTGATAAAGCATTCATCATAGACATTGTAGTACGCTTCTGAGCATGGGTAATAGAATAGGAATTATGATGTTTTTTACATATACATATGAGCATGAGTTTATAAAAGACATGCTTGACTGGTGTGTATATTCAAGTGAGGGATTTATTATTAAAGTTTTCTTGAAGCCTTCAAGACTGCATGTTTTGTTATCAAACTCATTAACAAAGAGGAATGACTAAGTAAAAAGATAACTGATTATGTTCCAAATTTACCTTAGTTGGGATACTAATAGATGGGATTGTTCTATGAGTTGTCTGTGCGGGGGATGATTGATATATTTTTGCATTAGGAAAATGTCATTTCCTCCCAACTATGACTTAACATGTATTTAGTAGTATAATGATTGTAGCATTCCAACTTTGTCTATGGCAGTCCTTGTATAGTAAACAAGTTGTCAAACGTATGAAACAAGATAATCCTTGATTGTGGCTTTGATTGTCAATATGTAGAGATTTGCAACAGAGGATGTGTATTTTATAGATTTTGTGATAATGATTCATCATTGGTCTATTACTTGGTTAGACTTATAGTTTGATGGGGATTTGGGGGCAATGCCCCCAATGGGGTCGAGGGGTAGTGACCCTCGCAGGGTGTGGGGGCAGTGCCAAACTAGTGGAAAATCACACAGACCTTCAAAGTGCACACAATTTACATATTTTTTTGTAAATCCTAGACGGACATGTCATAAACCAAACAAGCATTGAAAGGTTGTAAGTTTTTTTAATTTTTAAAGTAACAAAAATGTCAATTTTTTCTTTGCCCAACTGCAGCCGAGCCTAGCTTGCCGAACTCAATAGGGTCCCTGAGTCTTGAGTCCTCAAGACTTGGTTAGGGTCACTCGCCTCAGGACTCACCGAGTCTTGGTGAGTCTAGGCAACTCTTGTAACAATGGACTTTTAATAGAATTTGGATTGTTTACATTGCTTCTTGCTTGCAAAACATTTTGTGCAATTATACATGTGTTTATTACGTTTATAGAAATATAGATGGCTATAAAATTAAGCTTGTTCATGATTAGTGGACAACAATTCATTCAAAGGACTCCTACAACTCTATGAGGCCTTGTTTCCATCATTGGTGTTTGGCATTCATTGTTACAAAAAATTGTGTGCAAATGTGAATAATAGGGTTCTTGGGGTGGATTTTGTTGTAAATCATCTTTTCTAACATAAAAACTCTTTAAATATTCTTATATAGCCACACAATTAATGTCTGTTGTAATGCCCCCTTTTTTGAGTTCTCTTGCTTTGCAGTTGGCACTAACTTTTTGGGTTTGTGTCAGCATGTTCAAAGGAGTAAATTGATGTTACCGGTGGGTTTTTTGTGGGTCTTGTCCAACAAAGTTGCTATTTTTAGCAATGGCTATTTTTGGTAACTTACTATTTTTAGTAAGTTCCAGTTGGGCTCCGATTGGGTCAGTTTGGTGATTTGACTCACTATTTTTAGCAAATTGCTATTTTTAGTAAGTATTATTTTTAGCACCTGTTCTTGGCTCTATTCCTCCGGTAGCTCAATGCAGTGTTTTCTATTTACGACGGTGGTTAGCCCTTATGGTGGTGAGATTAATATTTGATTTATTATCACTTAAGTTTTATAACGTTGCTTTATAACTCAAGTGAGGGGGTGTGGATTCATGAAGTGTACCCTTGGCCTAGTAAGGTGACGTTTTTAAAAGAGGGCCAGTGTTTCTCCTTGTGTGGTGCCAAAAAGGGAGGTTATTTATCATTTTTTAAGGCTAATGTTAATCCTCATAAGGTGGGATGTTTAGTTGAGACTTAAATGATAATTTAAAAAAAATGAAAGTGAAATTTTGGAGGCAAAAAGCTGGATGCCTCTCTTGGGATAATTTCATGTTATTTTCAAAAAGGTGAAATGGAGGGAAATGAAATGAGAGTTGCCCTAATCCGTCCCACTTTATAAATATGAGTTTGAGCTCTCATTTGGTTATGGATGATTTGACAACTTAATGAGATGTTGCTGGAATGAGCTCAAGGAATTCTTCTTTCGCTGTTTGAGGACGAAAACCCTCTTCTTGGTTGCTGGTTTTGGTGGTGAAATATCCACCCTAGTTGGTTTCTAACTTTCTATTCTTGGATTGATATTGAAAGTGATTTTGGCTTGGATTGATGATTAGGGCTTCAAGGTTTATGAAGATTTTTTGATATGGGTGTTTGGCTTTTGGAGTGGTGTGGGCCTTCTTGGAGTGCTGTTCAAGTTTGGTAGTGATTGGACTTATTTTTTGAGTGCTGGTATTGTTCTCTGAGTTCTGGAAAAGCTTTTCCCTGAGTAGTTGGGAAATATAAAATCGCTCATATCTCCTTGAGACTGAGAGCTTTCTTTTTTGGTATTTTATTATGGTTTTCCCTCTCCTGGGCGAACTATTTGAGGAAGGTTGCAAGGTTTAAAAGAGCAATCCCAATTTTCTAGAGCAAATCGCCCTATTCTAGGCTCTAGCATTGCAGGAGGTGATTTGGAGATGCTAATAAGAAATTTTAGGGCATATTTGTGGCTGCATTTCATACCAAGGGAGGCGCCTAAGAACTGATAGACCATTTCAGAGGGTTTGGGGGTGATTTTAGAGCATTCAGAGGAGTTTGGCAATTCTTCAGTCATCGCCCTTGTGTTACTAGTGCCCAGTTTTCAGTTCTGTGCAAATCTGAAGCAATCTGTAGCTTTCACTTCCTTTCCTAACGATGGCAGAGATGTCTCTAAGTGGTGGAATGTAGTTTCAGTATTATCTAATCAAATCCATTACAATTCAGGTCATGATTGAATGTTTGGTGATGGTTTCAATGAAGTATGTGGATTGTTATTCATAAAAGCAACAACTTCAGGCCGTATATCAGACCTGTCACTTCTATGCTAAGAGGTATTTATATTGTAGACAATTGCCGTCCCTTGATGAAACTTTCATGATGTTATATGCTTATGTAGTAGCGGTTATGGATGAAAAGTAAGGTTAAATTAGACTTTATGTGCAAGAACTTTAC
Source organism: Sequoiadendron giganteum (assembly GCA_007115665.2). Lineage (NCBI taxonomy): Eukaryota > Viridiplantae > Streptophyta > Pinopsida > Cupressales > Cupressaceae > Sequoiadendron > Sequoiadendron giganteum. The sequence continues at coordinate 426,108,523 of CM021104.1, forward strand.
TTTCTTTCCAGAGTTTCTAGAATTCTCTTTGTTTGCAAACTTTATTGGTATTGTTCATGTCAAGCTCTTTCATTTGGCAATTGTGAGATTTCAAAAATAAATTTAGGGGTGATCATTATAGTGGTATCAGAGCTCAATTTAATCCTGTTAGCCAGTGGGTAATGAACCTCTATGAGCATCAGTGACAGAGAAAGAAGATGTCTTGAAAGGCTAAGGAAATGCGAGGACTTGTGGGAGCATTGGCCTTCAAAGACAGAAGAGCAACTCTTTGAAAGCCACTTAGTAGAATCAGCAAACTTATAAAATATGGGTGATAGGGGTGAAAGAGTAGATACAGACCATGTAGAACCAGATCGTGTGATGTTTCTTTTGGATGTTGTGTTTAGGGGATAAGAGATAGCAGCACAAATGCCTAGGAAACCAATCAATGTCTTGCACAGGGGGTTGATGTGTTGGCTTGCCTGGGAGGCAATAATGGATAGGGAGATGGTTTGGGTCAACCCGAAGCAGAAAATCAGCACCATAGGGCAGCCATGGCTATAGACCTCTCATGTGGGTTTTTCCACCTAGAGTTGAACCACAACTAGAGCATGAGCTCACACAGATTGAAATGCAAGATCAGCTCATACAGGATTGGATTGATGCAAGTCCAAGATTTCAGCATGACATATCTCTTCGAGATTATATGGATGTCAGGATGAGGCACATGTACAATAGGCCCCATGTAATGTCCCTTATAGAATTACTATGAATTTTGCTTTTATCTTTATAGATTAGGATATCAAGTTTGCCAAGGAGCAACTTACTTTTGACTAAGCTAATCTGCTTTCTATATATATATAAGGATGGTTATTATGATAGCAACAATAATGTCAATATTCTGATGCAAATTCTAAGAATGGACTCTGAACTAATAATTAGTTCAAGTGTGGCATATATATATATATGGTCATTATGATAGCAACAATAATGTCAATATTCTGATGCAAATTCTGAGAATGGACTCTGAACTAATAATTAGCTCAAGAATGGCAATTTGACAAGAGAAGACACCCGCTGTCTCTAATAGAATATTCTAAAACCAAGCAATGTACTATATTATGGATTATGGCAGCATAATGTCTGCTGTTTCAGATTTGGACCTGTAAGAACATGCGAGTGATGTGCTGCTAGAATTATATCGCTGTTTCTGATTGATATCTCTTATTCATGCGACTTGGAGAGAGATCGCTGTTTCGGAATGTTTCTAGTTACTCATGCATCCCTTGACTAAATGATCTTGGGCTCCTTAGGAGCATGTTAGATCTGCTGCTTAAGAGGTTTATATCTGCAAACTTCATCGATTATCCTTTGCTTTGAAATATATCCCTTTTTACATCCACGATTTGGCCAAAGGACATAACCTTTCATTGCATTCACTTAATAAGGGACATGTCTCTTTGTTTTATGTTAATCGCTATAACTCATTAATGCTCTTCTTATCGCTGCTAGGAATAATTAAATTTATTTAACATTATTCCTTAAGAGAAATCACTGACCAGCCTCTTGGAGTAGTGATCACTTTACACTTTATTTTATTATTCCTTTATGAATGGCGCCATCTTCTTGTGGGGTTATTACATGCCATAGTGAGCATCATAATGACTTGCGAAGGAAAGTTGGGAAACTTAGCCTTCCTTCTTTTGACGGGTCTGGTGAGACTTCAGCGAGAGCATGGGTTCAAAAGGTGGACACATAGTTCAATCTAAACCCCATGTCTGAAGAAGAATCCATAAAATATGCTGCTATACACCTTGATGGAGTTGCACATGAGTGGTGGCATTGTGGGATGATCACAATGGGGCATGCTCAGATTACATCTTATGTAGGGTTTATTGAGAGACTCATAGAGAGGTTTGATAAGAAGGATCTAGAGATTCATTTTAAGGAGTTGGCAAAGTTGAAACCTTACTTGTTCAATGAAAAGCAGGTGGTTGAAGAGAAGTTCATAGCAGAAAAATCTGATACAGTGATTACTTTGAAATACGATGAGTGTGAGACGAAGCCTCAAGATGACTCTTGGGTCATGCATGCAACTATTGTGGATAAGGTTGTGCATGAAGGAAAGGACAAAACGCCAGCCTTGGATCCTAGTTCGGACTCATCCAGTGATGACTCTAAATCTAATGACTACCTTGATGTTTCTAGTGGATTAGATATTGATGATTGGTTCACTAATGTACCTTCAGATAGGCATGGAGAACGCAAAAATGATGTCCTCAAATTAGCTTTTGATGATAACTCATCTCATTTCATTGATGATATATCTCAAGTGGCTTTGGGATTGACTTCCAAACTAAGCCTATGGAGAGAGATGCTTATGATGATTTCCTAGTGAGTTGGAGAGTGACTTATTCAGAAAGGCAACTACTCATGAGGAACACATTGAACACTTATTCTCTGAGCAAAACGATCAACCCTTCTACACATGGGATCCGGTGTGGTGGCACCTAAGTATGATAAGGATCCGCATTTGGATGAATTTCCTTTTGATTGTAATGATATCTTCATTTCATCTCAAGAGCCATGCATAGAGGATGGCATTGATGGTGATGCTATTGATCTTGAAAAGAAATCTGATTTCACATTGTAGGTAGTTGATTTTGAGCAGAGACCTTGTGTCTTGGTTGATTTGGATTCACAATCCACTATTGGGGATGATAAGGGTGAGACACAGGTGATTTGGGAAAGTCTTGAGACTTTGATGACAGGTATGAGTCTAATTCTGATTTTAACATGCAACTTAACAGCAGTTTGTCACTTTTCTTTGATGGTGATTGGAAAAAACAATTCTTGGTATCTGTTGAAAATGATGTGCAAATTTGATCAAGTTTGGATAGCAAACATATGCATGTGGAAAAAATAATTCAAAGTGCATCAAGAGGACAAAATGAGCTTAGTATCCCACTTTTTTGATTTGCAAACAATGAAGAGCTCTATGGAAGAATTTAAAATTACTTTCTTACACATGATGCATGATAGAGACATAGCCACCAAGTTGGCTAATGAGATTTTGTCCATGACTAAGCAGTAAAGGGGAGAGGTTAGTGAGCTCACCATTGAGCTTAATTCCACGAAGCTTGCTTTGGAAAGTGTCCAAGAGGCACTTCTTGAAGCAAATGAACAACTCTATGAGGCCAAATAGTTCGAAGAGCGGGAGAACAGAGAAAGGGCCAAGGAGATAGAATAGGTAATAGAGGAGCTTGATTACATTCAAGAGGAATTTGAACTTGCATATTGTCCTATAAAATCAGAAAATAAGAGTTTGGATCAGCAAGAGGAATGGCCTGATTTTGGAATTGAGGATAATCTTCAGTTTGTTGATAATCCTTTGTTTGAGTTGGATGCTGATTGGCTTCATGATAATCCACTCTTTGAGTTGGATGACGAGGACCTAACCGATTTCAGTGATGAGAGTGGAATTGATTACAGGATTTAGGAGCTTGGAGTAGTTTCCAACCATGAGGTGTTGTCTTGGGTTAGGTGTAGTGGTCAGCTTTCAGTGTTAGTACTGCTGCCCACTTCCCGAACAGCCTATACATGACTTCAGTTCTTGGTTAGTAGGTGAGTTGGATGGTTCTTCAAACCAACAGTTGAGTTCTCTATGGCTGAGGTTGGTTGGTAGAGGTGATTTGATCATAGGAGATGATTCTTCACCTACTTCCATACTCATCCCTCCTATATTTTCAGTGGGATTTCAGATTTGATTACCAATGTCCTTATATTTCCACGTCGACTATTGTGACATCTTTTATGAGCTGTTTGTTTTTGAGCCTTGGTAGGCTTTAGGGTAGCTGATTGTGAGTGTTTTTCTGGACACATTTCATTTATTCATTGCTTCCACTTTGGTGAGTTACGGTCATTGCAGTTGCTTTTTGGAGATGATATGCATAATTTCAGATGATGTCTTAATGATTGCAGTGGATTGGGTGTGTTGGGCTCTGATGGGGTCAGTTTGGTGATTTGACTCACTATTTTTAGCAAGTTGTTATTTTTAGTAAGTGCTATTTTTAGCACTTGGTCTTGGCTCTATTCCTCCAGCAACTTAGTGCAATGCTTTCTATTAATGGCAGTGGTGAGCCCTTATGGTGGTGAGATTAATATTTGATTTATTATCACTTAAGTTTTATAATGTTGCTTTATAACATAAGTGAGGGGGCACAAATTCATGAAGTGTACCCCTTGGCCTAGTAAGCTGACGTTTTTAAAAGAGGGCCAATGTTTAATGTCCCCATTTTCGATGTCCTTTAGGCTAGTCCGGTTTTGACACACTTACTATTTTTAGTAAGTACTATATTTAATAACTGGTCTTGGTGGCAATGTAGTGTAGGGTTTCCTATTTGGGCAATGTGTGGAAGTTGTCTGATGAGCTTTAATGTTTGTGCCAGTTTGATATTTGGTGAATACTTACTATTTTTAGCAATTTCTATTTATAGTAAGCCTATTTTTGGAAACTGGTCTCAAGCCCATAGTGTTCTTAGCAGTGTTTTTTCTATGGTGGCGTTGGAGAGCCTAAGGTTATTATAACTTTAGTGAGGGGGTATGTGGTCATCAAAAATTACCTTGGTGCCTAAGGTGATAACTTAAAGTCATTTTAGAAGGCTGAATAGTTTCCTTATGAGCAGGATGCCCAAGGAGGAATAAGTTATTTAAATTAATTGAATTTTCTAAGGCTCATAAGGGGGGCGTGGATTTTAGGAGGGAAAAAGCAATTCAAACCCTAAAGTCGCCCTAATTCCCTCTCACTCTTTATAAAACATCATTTTGGCTCTCATTGAGACATCTTCTTTTGGCAACTTAATAGTATGCTGCTGGAATGTCTCCAAAGTATTCGGGCTGCATGTTGAGGACGAAAACCCTCACTGTATTGGGCTGATTTTGGTGGTGAGAGATCCACCCTAGTCAGATTTTGAGTGGTTCCATCCAGGGATCACACAGTGCTTCATCAGAGTTCAGATTTTTAGGGTTTCGAGTGGTTGAAGATGAAGATTTTGGTGATGTTTTGATTTGGGTTCATTGGTAGAGGATAGTTTGGAGTTTGCTTTATTTTGGAGGTGATTAGACATTTTTGGGTGTGTTCTTGAGGTCTGATATGTGTTATCAGAAATTCTGGTAACTCTGATTTTCCAATGAATGAAGGTCGATTTGGTTTAATCATTCTGTGTACTTAAGTGTTGAATTCTACAAGCCTAGGCACCACTTTTCCAAGCATTGCTTGAGGGATATTGTGGAAATCTGATTTTTGGAAGCAAATCGCCCTCAAGAAGGGCCGTACCATTTCAAGGGCATCAAAGGTTGGGGTTTCTGTTGTATAACCTCACCCATATCAGTCTTGTTTCAGCGTTTTTTGGCTGTTTGGAAGCATGGAAACATAAAGGATTCTCAGCACATCTTCATTTAGGCAGTTGGAGGTATTTGGAGCTTTATTTTTTCTGTTGCAAGGCCAAACTCAGGTATGAAACTTCATGTAACAAGTCTGAATATACATTGTAATATATTCTGATTTAAATCTGATAATGAATACTCTTGATGTATGCTGTAAATCCTATTGAAAATGCATTATTATCTATTGGTTTCTTGTTACATTTGCAATCATTTCTTTATGCTGTCATCAAACAAGCAAACAACAGTCAGTGGTTTCAAAAAAAAATCAGGGGTGTATGTTATACAATGTTTCTCCTTGTGTGGTGTCAAAAAGGGGAGGTTATTTATCATTTTTTAAGGCTAATGTTATGCCTCATAAGGTGGGACGCTTAGTTGGGACTTAAATGATAATTTGAAAAAAAAAAAAGAAAGTGAAATTTTGGAGGCAAAAAGATGGACGCCCCTCTTGGGATAATTTCATGTTATTTTCAAAAAGGTAAAATGGAGGAAAATGAAATGAGAGCTGCCCTAATTTATCCCTCACTTTATAAATATGAGTTTGAGCTCTCATTTGGTTATGGATGATTTGATAACTCAAGGAGATGTTGCTGGAATGAGCTCAGGGAGTTCTTTTGCTGGTTGAGGACAAAAACCCTCTTCTTGGTTGCTAGTTTCGGTGGTGAAATATCCACCCTAGCTGGTTGGTATTCTTGGATTGATATTGAAAGTGATTTTGGCTTGGATTGATGATCAGGGCTTGAAGATTTATGAAGATTTTTTGTTATGGATGTTTGGTTTTTGGAGTGATGTGAGCCTTCTTGGAGTGCTGTTCAAGTTTGGTAGTGATTGGATTTATTTTCTGAGTACTGGTATTGTTCTCTGAGTTCTGGAAAAGCTTTTCCCTGAGTAGTTGGGAAATATAAAATTGCTCATATCTCCCTGAGACTGAGAGCTTTCATTTTTGGTATTTTACTATGGTTTTCCCTCTGCTGGACGAACCATTTGAGGAAGGTTGCAGGGTTTAAAAGAGCAATCCCAATTTTCTAGAGCAAATCGCCCTATTCCAGGCCCTACCATTGCAGGAGGTGATTTGTAGATGCTAACCAGAGATTTTAGGGCATATTTGTGGCTGCATTTCATACCAAGGGAGGCGCCTAAGAACTGATAGACCATTTCAGAGGGTTTGGGGGTGATTTCAGAACATTCAGAGGAGTTTGGCAATTATTCAGTCAGCCGCCCCTGTGTTACTAGTGCCCAGTTTTCAGTTCTGTGCAAATCTGAAGCAATCTGTAGCTTTCTCTCCCTTTCCTAACGATGGCAGAGATGTCTCTAAGTGGTGGAATGTAGTTTCAGTATTGTCTAATCAAATCCATTACAATTCGGGTCATGATTGAATGTTTGGTGATGGTTTCAATGAAGTATGTGGACTGTTATTCATAGTAGCAGCAACTGCAGGCCTGTTAACTGTATATCAGACCTGTAACTTCTATGCTCAGAGGTATTTATATTGTAGACAATTGCTGTCGCTTGTTGATGAAACTTTCATGATGTTATATGCTTATGTAGTAGTGGTTATGGATGAAAATTAAGGTTATATCAGACTTTATGTGCAAGAACTTTACTTTCTGTCCAGAGTTTCCAGAATTCTGTGTGTTTGCATCTTTATTGGTATTGTTCATTTCAAACTCTTTCATTTGGCAATTGTGAGATTTCAAATTTTTTTTGTAGGGGTGATCATTACATCTGCTTTCTGGCTGTTAAAACATTTGCTCCATGCCATAGTACAATGAAACTGACTTGTATGTGTGACAGAATGTTAAACTAATTAACATATGCATATTCATCTGTGACTACATCTTAGTTATGATCTTAATTATTGCAGAGAGAATACCTACGCTTCAAGCAAGAGCAAGGCTGGAAACGCTTGGTGGTTTACAAGTCTGGCATTCATGCTCTTGGTTTATATACTGCTCAGAACATTTTGAAAGGTGAAATGGTAAGTTATTTTTCACTCTTTTATGTGGAGCTTTTGTTGTTATGTCTATATTATCAGCCACTTAATTGCTAATTGGTAAATAACTGTGCATTCAGGTGGTCGAGTATATTGGTGAAATAATTGGCATTCACGTGGCAGACAAACGGGAAATTGCTTATCATTCACGGGGAAAAATGCAATATGAGGGTGCATGCTACTTTTTCAGAATAGACAAGGAGAACATTATTGATGCTACTCGAAAAGGTGGAATTGCTCGCTTTGTAAATCATTCTTGTTCTGTAAGTATCATGTTCTGTTTCTCCAGTTCAGGCTATTTTTGTTTTCCACTGATGATAAGAAAATGCTCACAATTGTATATATCCTTACAAATATACATAATACATGATTACAATTCACTTCTTGTGGTGGCATTTGATACCTTACGATATTTGTTTTCTATGTTCAATTAGCCCAACTGTGCGGCAAAGGTGATCTCTGTCAGGACTCAGAAGAAGGTATGTCTTGCAAAATGGAATTATGTTAATTCTATATTCCTCATAATTATTTAATATCATAAGAAAAATGGTAATTTTGATTTACTATTGGAAGGTTATGTCTGTCCAGTCTTGCAAACCAAATTGTTGATGGAGCTTTGGGATTTGAAATAAATGTTACAGGTAGTGTTCTTTGCAGAAAGAGATATTAATGCTGGTGAAGAAATTACTTATGATTATCACTTCAACCATGAGGATGATGGGAAGAAAATCCCATGTTTCTGTAATTCGAGAAATTGTAGACGCTATTTAAACTAGATGCAAAGGCCTCTAGGAAGTCCCTTTACAGCTAATATTTGCTATTGATGCGAGAATTTAAGCAAGACTTCTCTCCATATATGCCACAAGGTTCAAATTTCCACCAGATGTCCATCCAAGATGCACAGATGATTGATGCAATTTGGTGTTGTATCTGTTTAAATTCAGAGAGAAAAGGGGACAACGGTTATATTTTCATCAACCACTTTTCATCCTTATATCCACTGATGTTTGAGTGATATTTCCAATTTGTATAATTGGATTAGTTATGTACAGAAAAGATCCTCTGTTCTGGTTTTTCTTCTTAGATTAGCTAGTGGGTTTGTTCTTATTTTGAGCATTCCCACACTTGAAAAATGGATGGCATTTCAGTGAATGTGTCCATTATTATCCTTGGTGAAAGAGCATTGCAGTTTTTGGCTGCAATTTCTCATGATGTATTATAGCCGGAGAGGCACTTACAGTCCAATGATAAGAATTAGAGAAGCATCAAGGCATACTATATTCTAGAATTAAGTGCTATTCTTTTTTCTAGCATGATGGGTTGACATTGAAATTACTTTAAAATGTGGGGGTCGTGGACATTATAACTAGTGAATATTGTATTTTGTTAGTGTATCATTAATTTGAGGCAAATACGTCCTGCAGTGCATTAATTGCCAATTCATTGTAAAAAATATTAAATGTGTGTTTTAGAGTCCTGAATAAATTTTTATCGAAGGTAGCGTACAGACATCAGACTGGATTCATATCTTCCAAATGAAAGTGACTTTCTGAAATGCACACTTGATTTTACCCAGGATTTGGTAAATATCTAAATTGGTATGTGCAAACCATTTTTGAAATGCTGTAAAACAGCTGTAGTGGTTGAGCATACTTATGTAGAAGTATCTGGTGCAAATGTTGAAAAGCTGAGGTCTAAGTGATCAAAACGAAAGTAGACTTCCAACTGTTCTGTTTTTTCATTCTTATGTCAAGTACTAGCTTTCATTTTTTTAATTTACTGTATATATATAACAAAATTATCTTAGGTTGCAATGATCATTGTGTAAGCGTATAATGTGAAAAGGCCTTCGCACATTTTCTCATTATATGAACATGATTCTAGTGCTAGAACCAATGGTTCATATAGAGTATATTAGTATGTGGGAAAAATGCACGATGCTTAAAGCTCTCTTAATTGAGAAACACGATTCTGGGGTTTGAGTCTTTGGATCAGTATGTTAGTGTCTCCTCTCCAGTGCTCATATAATTTAAATGTGCTCTTTTGTTTTGTTAATCCCCACGCCTCGCAATTATTGCCAATATAAATGATAAAATTGTTACGGAAGTAATAGTTGCCAATGGATTATGAGTCATCCAAGAATAGTTTGAATTGTCAATATCCCTGAGCTAAATATTCCTCTAAAAATCTCTGATATGGCATTCGATCATGATCCAGTTATTTAAAAAATTGATGTTTGGTATACAATGTTTACTCCCTTGATAAAACTATACTTGCATTAATGAATACAATTAGTAAGTTTACCAGAACAGAATATACACGCAGAAGCTTTGTTTAAAGGAGTGTGTACATGCATGTAGACTAAGAATGATCGGCCAATGATTACACATCTTCTGTCGAATATGAAAAGCCTATTTCAAGTAACCAACGATTGCCAAGTAGAACACAGCTATCACCAATTGCTAACAGCCAACTCTTATCAACTAACCACAAACCGGCAAATATATAATACCTAGTTGGATATAAACAAGTTAGCAAAACATTATAAAGTCATGTTGTGCTATCAGTATCTACATCAGCCCCCCAAAACAGAAAAGTTCAATTTCCAGGTAACAAGTAGAAAACAAAGCAATAGATTAGGTAATATTAGATGATGTGTTTCAAAGTTGTGATAGAACTGTAGAGGAAGAAGGGTCTTTGGGTTGATGTTTTGCTCGTGTAGCCAAGACAACTTGATCATAACTTGAATGTTCCACAGCAAGTGAACATAACACAATGAAGAATGGATAAAGACCTTTATAATGTTGAGCTTTGACACAACAAAAATATGAGAAGGTAGTGCATTGGATGGAGAATGTACTGCCATCGGCCATACAATTGAATTAATTGCATTGGAGAACCATACAAACAAGTAGTCAGATCTAAGGGTGTACTTGAATTTGAAAATGCTCCAGTAAGCTAATTAATGTGCTGAGATGGTATGGTTGAAAATTTGTACCGTGCCTTTGTTGGATGATGGTGGACAGTAGAAGAGTTGTATTGCTTTGAAACTTGGTAAACTTGCATAAACTATGTAGGTTTGTTAGGGGCATCCCCATCCTTGCCCAATTCTCCCATGTGCTATGGATTTTTCAACTCCCAATCCACCAATCTTCTGAAATAACTCTCAATATTTGTCAAATTTAGAATAAAGGGTGGAAATTTTATAGAAGGTCGTATGGCAACAACAAAAAACTCACCTCATATTTTAGCAAGATAAACATAAAGGATCATACATTAGCAATAGAATGGTGGGAAATACTAGAACATATAGTAGGAGAATGGTTAACATGTACAATAGAAATGAAGGGTTTATGTTTTTTTAACATAATGTACGTTGTAAAATAACTCTTAAAAGAAGAGCATATGACATAAAATGATATTGTTTTAGTGCAGCAAAAAGGGTCTATAGTGTGATCTATATACCTATTCATTTTGTTTTAAATGTTGGTATATAATTCTTGTTTTATCTTCATTTACCTGTTTTATTTTATCTTGTGTTGGTTAATCTTGTTTAGGTAGCGACTTGCTTAGGTGGTGAGTTGGTAAGAGGTAGTTATCACTCAAAGATTGTTGAGAAATTTGAACAAATCTTTCCCTCCAAAATTGGGAATTCAGTTTGCTCATGTCTATATTCATCTCAATTCTTCATGCAAGCACATCTTTTGGCCTACAATTTCATGTGATATTGTAATTGACATTTCATCTAGTCTTCTTGGCCTCATTTTCATGGTATCAAAGCCGATCTGGTATGAATGCTAATTCGTTTTCATTTAGTGTGAATTTATTGCTCGCGTGGTGCATGTGAGGTCATGGATTTGTGTAAGATCATGGATCTTTGATAGTCGTTGCTTTTTTAAGGTTGTGAAGGTGCAAATTTGGCGTAGGCCTATATGAAGATTTTTCGTGCAAAGCATTTTCATTGCAAAGGGCGAGTTGCTTCTGGTACTTTGCAAAATCAATTTGCAAATGCGTCTGATTTGCAAAGGTGTGTTAATTTATTGTGTAAATTTACAAAGGCATTTTCACAGAGTCATCAGTTATTTGCAAAGGTGTTTTCATTGCTGATCATGATTCAAATTACTTATTTGGAAAGGTGTTTCATTACTATTGAAATTGTGTTTTGTGGTTTGAATCATTTATTTGCAAAGGAGTGTTTGAATTTGTAGGAAGAGCAACATTTATATTGGATTCAACACAGTGAAGGGCATTCAAATGTCAAATTGTTTGTAAGAAAGGGGTACACTATTCATCTTCAAAAAGGTGAAATTGTTGAGGTTAGCAAATACCCTAGGTCATATGTTAGCCAAAGGAGAGCGAGAGAGCCTCAAAAGGAGTTAAGCCCTTGGTTATATGACATGGTCACAACTAGTCAAAGGGGGTTTAAACTTCACCTTCATTTTCTCAAAAATTTCTCTCAAATTTGTGAAAACAATTTTTTTTTACAAAGGCATTTTTTGTATTTTTTCTTGAATTTAGGCAAATCAAGCAAAATTTAAATTTGATGCAACTTTTGATTGACAACTCAAAATTGAGTGTTGTTTTTTAAAAAGTGATCAATTTTTTATGTTTGATCTATTGGAAATGATTCCACACTAAAATTATAAAGTACCATTTTTTGTTCCAATTGGACTTGCCTACACACTAAAATTATCAAGTGCCAATATTATTATTATTATTATTTTTTTTTGGGGGGTGTCTCTACTATTGAATCAAGGGGCGGCGAGGGGGGAGGGGGGGGGTTGTGTGTTTTTGTGTTGTGTGCACTTCCTTCTACATTTTCAAATTTGCACTTGTATTTGGTTGCAACAAATCAACTTAAGCATGGATGCAAATATACCTGTTACTCCTTTAACTCCATTTTCTTACCATCAATGGAAAACTAAGGTTCAAATTATACTAAAGAACAAGGGGTTATATAGAGTAACAATATGGATTGAAAAAGAACCTTTTGATGAGAGTGCTAAAGTTAAGTGGTTCAACAAATATGATCAAGCTTTTGGATTCTTGTATCTGACCGTGTCTCTTGAACTTCTTTTTCATGTTGAAGCTTTAAATACATCTAATGAAGTTCAAATAGCTTTAGAAAAACTTTTTGGGAAGCAAGATGAAATGAGAAGCCATGAGTTGGAGAATGAGCTCATTAGTTTGAGCCTCAATTCTTTTGACACCTTAGAAATCTTCTTCACCAGATTTAACTCACTAAGCTTGCAACTTAAGGAATGTGGAATAGAGAAAAACAATGATTAATTAGTTCTTTCTATTCTCTCCAAGGTAGGTCCTAATTACCGAGTGTTTGTTTCAACCTTCTACTCCACCAAAAGTGCTATGGGTGCCACTTGGAAAATGCCCTCTTTTGATGACTTTATTGCCAATCTAACTAGGGAGCAAGATAAGTTAATTTAGATGGGGACATTGAAGTCCACAAAAACTCAAGCCCTTATTGTTGGGAATGTGAAACAAAAGGCTTCAAATGATGGGAAGAACCAATCACAAAAAAGGACAAGGAGACTAAGAAAGAACAAAAATACGAGTCCTCCAAATCTAACAATGAAAGCTTTTCAAATGAAGGGAAACCTAAGAAAGAAATAACTAAGGGTCCGTATCGTAAGAATATTGGACATCATGAGCACAAGTGTATGGAGAAATAAATTGACAACTTTTCTCATCTTTTTCAAAATCACAATATAGGGGTCCTTGAGTCCATCAAGCCATCCTCATCAAACTAGGAAATAACTAAGGCTAAGGATAAAGAAAACTTAGGGCAAGACTCTAGTTGCTACAACTTTTGTGTCATTTCCATCTTGGATTATTGACCCTGGTGCTTCTCACCACATGGATTCGTCATAGGTTGAGTTCTCTTAGAGCCTTCTAACATGTCTACTATCACCTTGGGTAATGACACTCTAGCTTGAGTTACAAGGAGAGGGTTTGTTGAAATTGAAGGAGGAACATTCACAAATGTTCTGAGTGTAGCTTCACTTTCAACTAATCTCCTATCAGTGTATTAGATTACTCACATAGGGAAAGGCATGAGAGTCACTTTTTCTCAAGATATAGTTGAGATTAGAGAGTTGGACAACAATGATTTACTTGTTGTGGGAAGGACAAATCACCATTCTAGGTTATATGCCTTCTCAAATTTTGGATTTGATGTTTCTCTCATAGCCTTGCTTACTCGTAAAAATGAGATTAGCAAATTATGGCATGAATAATTTGGCCACCTTAACTATTATTATCTTGAGCAATTAAGTCAACAAGACATGGTCATAGGATTGCCAAGAGTCACATTCTCTAAGGGTCTTTGTGAGGGTTGTACCCTTGGTAAACATCCTGAAGAAAAATTGACAAAGGAAAATCCTAGAGAGCAACACAATATTTGGAGCTACTTCATAGTGATGTATCAAGGGCATTTCCCCATCCATCCTTTACTAAGGCAAGATATGTTCTCACCTTCATAGATGATTTTTTAGATATACATGGGTCTACTTTCTTAGACAAAAATTGAAGTCTTTGGCAAGTTCTAATATTTTATTCTTCAAGTTGATAATGGGGTGGAATATGTCAAAATCAAGTTAAAACAATTTTGTATAGTGGACGGGATAGACATGCAACAAACAATTCCTTATACTCCTTAATAGAACGGAGTTGCAGAATGTAAGAATATATCCTTGAAAGAGATGGCTAGTTGTATGATACACTCAAAAGGTCTTACACCATAGTAATAGGTAAAAGTAATCAACCGTGCTTGTTACATATAAAACAAATCTCCCTACAAAGCATTCAAGGGTATCACTTCCTTTGAAGCTTGGATAGGAAGAAAACTATTAGTTGAGGACTTCAAGGCCTTTAGATCTCCACCTATGGTAGAAATACCTCAACAACATCATAAGGCTAGATCCTCAATCCAAACCTTGCATCTTTGTAAGTTATCCATATGGTTTAAAATGATATCAACTTCTCCAGCCAACCACACATGAGTTGTTCATTGAGAGAAGTGTTCAGTTTCAAGAAGGTTCTATTGACTCTACAATTGACATTTCTCCTTTTATTGAGGACTCATTCGGTTTTGACGATTCTTTTGATGACTCTGATCATCCATTGTAATGTCCCCACTCTAGTCAGTATCAGTTAAAGATGGGTTAGCCTGTTACTTGGATCCTCGTAGGCTAATATGTTTGCATAGAGGGTCTTAGTGATAG
>CM021104.1:426123277-426178353 GCA_007115665.2 Sequoiadendron giganteum
TTGGGGAGTTAGAATAATGTAGGATTTGTGATTTAATTATTGAGTAATTTAATTTAATTAATTTGATATTTAATCTTATGGTAGATTTAATTATTAACTGATTAAGTTATTCATGTTGAAAGGATTAAAATTGTTCATTTTGAAAATGCATGCAAATTTGAATTGTAATTGAAAAAATTAGAAAAATAAATCAAAAACCAATTTTGAAATTCAAAAATTCAAAAATTCAAAAGAAAGACTTTTGCTATTCTGTTTTCAAAAATTTAAGAGGGTTGTTGTGAGATTTTGGAGAATTTTGCATTATCTTGAATTTCTTCACAATTTTAAAACATGGAGTTTTTTTGAGAAAATTGGAAAAGAGAAGAGGAAGATTGCTTGATTTTGTGGGTTTGAAGGAAAAGCTTGTGGAATCTGAAGTGCTCAAGAGGGTTTCAAGGCAGCAACAGGTTCTTCAACATACTCCAAAGGAATCAAGTTCACACCTTGCTTGATTGTGATTTTGTTAATTTCATTATGTTGAGTAATGAAAGGTTTAAATCTCCATGGTTGTTTCAACTCTTCATTGCTCTTGATGTTCTTCAATCTCCTTGTAGTCTTCAAATAGTTGAATGATTGTTTAATCATATTTTTATATATATATAGATTAACATATTTAGGCCTAAGAATTATTTTTTTCATAATTTCTTATAGCAAAGTTATGCTGGCCAAATTTCAAAATAAATAAATAAATAAATTTTCCAGAATTTTATTATTCTTATTTGTTCTTACCTCTTTGAGTTCTGGTTTTTTTTTCTATAAAAAATATATAATATATATATAAATGACAATCTCATATGTATTGAAAAGAAAACAAAAAAAATAGAAACGAAATTCAAAAAAAGAAAAAAAGAAGAAAAAAAACGAAATTAGGGCAGGCGAGTGGGGGCTCACCCCACTGCCGCTCCCATGGGAGTGGAGTGGGGGAGCCGCACCCACTCCCCCGCCGTCCGCGTCCCGCGCGAGCTGTGCAGGTAGCGGCCGCCACCGTGGTGGTGACGTTGTCGGTGCCGCTCGCGTGGAGCCACGACGGCCTCTCCAAATGGTGGCGCCGCCTCCTACGGCCACCAAACCTCCGCCCAAACCTTTGCTTAGCAACAAACATAGTCGACGGAAAAGAAAAAGAGACCCATGGCCTCAGCCCTAGCCGTGCATGTGGACCAAGGCGAGGCGTGGGCTTTTCTTAAAATTAAATTAAATTTTAAAAAATATATATATATTAATATATTAATAATATTTTGACCTAAGATATTATAATTTTTATAATAATTTAATATTATAATTATTATAATATTTTAATGTTAAAATTTATTATTTTAATATTAATTATTTCTTCATGTAGTTTAAATACTTGTAATATTTAATAGTATGACTATTAAATTGATGAATTATGGAAATTGTGAATAATAATAGTCATATTATTACTTTAATATTAATGTTTTAAAATGAGTATATTATTATATTATTTCATTATTTAAAAGGGAAATATTGTTTTTTTTTATGAGGTTAGTTGTTTATGTAATAAATAGTTATTTAAAATGGGATCTTGTTTCTAATTAAATTATGTGGACATGGGTAATGTTTTATACATTTAAATGTTGCTGGGAATGAAATGATCCTTTTAAAATGGCGTAATTAATTCTGTTTGTTTAACGCACTGTTTACTGAATGTTAGTGAGGAAATGGGTTTAGTGAACCCAAAGTAGAATTTGATTCTCGTTTTGACATTGATCTACGTGCATTGTCATTGGGAAGTGTGGGTCTCCTTAATTGACAGGTCTTCCAGTTGGGATTTCAGTCTGTGGGTTGTTGTATTGTGTAGTCAACCATAGATGGCCTTGGGTAGTGTGTAACCAGTTTGTTCCCCGATTATTACGAACGGGAGGGTATTGACTGTATGTCATGGTTGGTTGTATGTCACGGTTAGGGATGTGATATCCTTGCGCAACACTTGTGTACCCTTGGGTTGTGGAATTGTTCCACGTGTTGTCTAAGAGGAGTGGCTTGTAACGGGGGCCAACACACAAAGTGGTGCCAGGGTAACTCGTTGTAAGTTAGTTAATCCAGTGATAACTAAATTAAATGATTAGAGTATCACGTAGTTCCAAACACTTAATAAAATAATTATGCCTCGCTCAGGATCACAAGGGCTTGTAAAGACTTGGGTTGAGACGGGAAGGCCTAGAATGGCAAGATCGTTATCTTGTCACCACGAAAGATAACTGATTCCGCATTGGTTTACATGAGGGGCCGAAAGTCGTTAGAGGTTACCAGGATAACTCGAGATGGGGGCCGGGACCTAGGAAGACTCACTAGGGTAACCTATGTAACATTGTGATGACACTTCTCCTAGGTCGACAGTATGTTTGCATCAGTGATGCAGTCGATTATGTAATTCTGGAAGCATTGTAACCTTGTGTCAGTGATGTCACTATATTTATTTTAGTATGGTTATGTTAGCCTATGTCTAGAGCTAGACGTCTTTGGATAGAAATTCTCGTTACTATCTCCTAGCACGGGGGGTGGGCCTTTGGGTTCTACTTGGTTGGGTGGCGTGCACCTTATCTGTTGGGATCTTTCTTCATGTTCTTATGGACGCGACTTTCAGTTGGAGAGCTCGTGGTTGTTTCAGTTGCAGTTCATTCTTGTTATCCCTTCAGTTATTCTTGTAATCATTACCCCTCTGTTTTATCGAGGAGGAATTTTGTAATTGTAATTATGTATTGGTTTGCCTCATTCGGGGAATGAGTGATTGTAACCTTATTGTTTAATGAATGGATTAATGAAATCGAAAGTCTTATCTTATGCTTGTTGTTATTTCATCTTACATGGAATGTATGTGTTAATTTAATAATTAAATAATTGTTATAGTTTATATTCTTGTGTTTTGTTGAGGTTCTATATAACCTCTGTCTCGTAACTTTAGAGGTTGTTGGCATTAGTTAATTAACTTACTTATTATTTATCCTTTTAAATTTTTTTTTTATTCTGTTTAAGTAGTTAAATGTAACTTCCTCTAGGGTTGCGTGGCGGGGTGTTACACATTTTGGTATTCTTTGACGATATTTTGGCTTAAACCAGATCTTGGGAGGAGCACATGGTTCACCTGGATACTATTTTGGGCATACTTGATAGGGAGTCCTTGTACACCAAGGAGTCCAAGTGTGCGTTGGGCATGGAAGAGCTTCTATATTTGGGTCACATAATCAATGGAGAGGGAGCTCACATGGACCTTAATAGTGTTCATGCCATTATTGATTGGCCTACTCCTGAGACTTTGACTCGGCTCAAGGAATTTGTGGGGTTATGCGCCTTCTACCATCGGTTTGTCAGTGGATTCTCGCAACATGCTGCACCACTTACAAATTTGACTAAGAAGGGAGCATTTGTTTGGACACCTTAGGCACATGAGTGTTTCAAGAATTTCAAATAGTTGATAACTACTTGTCTAGTTCTAGCTTTTTCGGATTTCACCAAGCCTTTTGAGCTTCATTGTGATGCTTGTGGAGAGGGTATTGGTGTAGTGATTATGTAGGATCGTCACCTGATAGATTTTGAGACCAGGAAGCTAAGGGGTCCTGAGAGGAGCTACAGTATATATGACAAAGAAATATTGGCCATCATGCATGCAATGGCCAAGTTTAGGCAATACCTAGTTGGCAATAAGTTTTGTGTCAAAACTGATCATAACAACTTGAGGCATTTCCTTGGACATTGAGATCTAAATGAACATCAACATAAATGGGTCAACAAGTTACAGTCTTATATTTTGACATCTCTTATGTTAAAGGGACTCATAACATTGTTACTGATGCCTTATCTTGTCGTCCCCATTTGAGCTCCATGGTAGATATTTTCAAGGATTGGAGACACTTGGTTATAACTGAGTATGCCAATAATTTGTGGGCTTCTGGCATTATTAATGGGATAGTACATGACAACAAGTGCTCTCTTGTGAATGACTTCATCATTTACAAAGAGAGAGTTTTCTTAGTCCCAGGTTTTGATGTGAGGAACAAGGTGTTGAGGACTTTCCATGATTCACCCATGGCGGGTCAACCTGGGTATATTAAGACCTATAGGCAGGTACGAGAGAGATTCACTTGGAAGGGTCTCAAATATGATGTTCTTCATTATATCAGGGAGTGCTTTGTTTGTCAACAAAACAAGCAAGAGCATACTTACCCTGCTGGGTTGCTTTAGGCACTTCCTATTCCTGAGAGGAGTGGGAATGCTTGTCTATGGATTTTATTACGGGCTTGCCAAAAGCTCAAGGGAGAGACAACATATATGTGGTAGTAGATTGGTTGACAAAGTATGCTCATTTCTTCTCGATCACGACTACCTATTCAGCTACGCAGGTAGTAGATCTTTTCTTTTGTGAGGTATTTAGATTGCATGGGTTGCCTTGGAGTATTGTTAGTGATAGAGATAGTAGATTCATGGGTCACTTTTGGCAGGAGTTATTCCGACTATACGGGACAAAGCTTACTTTGAGCTCTAGCTACCACCCCAGATTGATGGGCAAACAAAGATTGCCAACAAATGGGTGGAGGGATACCTACAAAACTACATTTTTGGGAAGCAGAAGGCTTGGGTGAATGGTTACATCTTTGTGAGTACTGCTAACATTCCACTCACGATATGACTATCCAGATGACACCTTTTAGAGCTTTATATGGTTATGATGTGCCTAGTTTCCTTGATTTATTACTGAGCGATTGCAGAGTACCTAGCGCTGGGGACTTGTTATAGGAGAACTAGGATATCATGAGAGCCCTTCATGAGATCATTAAGAAGGTTCAAAATAAAAAAATCCAATATGTTAATTAGAGGAGGGTTGAGCGATCATTTGAGATCGGGGATATGGTGTATTTGATGTTGTAGCCCTATAGACAATCCACTCTTAGGAAGAGGGGTGTGAAGAAACTCAAGCCACACTATTATGGGTTGTTCAGGATTGTCAGGCGAGTTGGTGAGGTGGCTTACGAGTTAGATTTACTGACATATAGTAAGGTGCACAATGTGTTCCATGTGTCACACCTCAAGAAGGCTTTGGGACAACATATAGTTCCTTCATCAGACCTACCACCCCTAGATGATGAGGGGAAGTTGATAGTAGTACCTGAGGCCATCTTGGATTCTAGAGGGCATCATCTTCAGAGACGGGTTATCAGGGAATATTTGGTTAAGTGGAAAGATCTTTCGATTGAGGATGCTACTTGGGAGAGCGAGGGCATGTTATAGCATCCAACATTGAGTTTTCTTGAGGACAAGCAAATTCAGGGAGGGTAGACTATAATGTCCCCACTCTAGTCAGTATCAGTTGCAGATGGGTTAGCCTATTACTTGGATCCTCATAGGATAATATGTTTGGATAGAGAGTCTCAGTCAATTAATGGAGGTTGTTTTCACTCCATTTCCTCAGTTCAGTATTGGGTTTAGTTCTAGGCCTTTGCAGATCAGTGTTTGGCTTAGTTTGAGGGACTTACTATTTATAGTAAGTCAATCTGGCAATGATGTTATTTTTAGTCAGGGCACTTAGACAAATGGGGGTTATACAATGTTGACCCCAACTTTAGACGACACATCAAAATACTGAGTATTGAGGGAAATATTAATATTTAAGTGGTTAAGTTATATTTAATTATTAAATGAGATATTATAAAGTTATATTTTAACTTTATAAAAGTGAGTCACTTAAATTTAATAAAGTGAAATTAAATGGTAAAACAACAAAAGGTACGCTCAAGTGAAATGATTTATTTTAAAAGAGTATAAAGTGTATTAAATACATTTTAAATGTATTAAAGCCTATTCAAGAGGAAGTCGTGCTTTTTTGGGAATCACGCCTTTTGAGGAGATTATAAGAAGAAAAGACAAATCAACCTCATATTCATTCATGAGCATTTGACATTGAATACTTTTGGCTTCTTTGAAGTTTGTGCTTGAGATAAGGTTTTAAACATTTTTCACCATTGGAGAGCGGAAATTCTTCAACATTCTGCAATCTTGAAGCTGTGAAAGACCAGTTGAATCATTGCTACAAAGAGGGATTCATTCTAGAGTCCATTTGTGCTTACATTAGATTTACTTATGAGTTTATTTGCAGTTTTAAATAAGGAAGGGGCATATTGGTTTGAGGTGCCTTCATTCAACAGTTACAGACACCCAATAAGTAGACCGTACATTCATTCGTGTTGGTCGTACCTTCTACACATGCACACATGCATTTCTAGTTGAGGCATGTGAGATGGAGGCTGAAACACCTTCACTTTGGGTCTTCTCTTTGTTTTCCTTGGGCGCCTTGCATTAGGGAGAAACCAGATCTAGAGGTGGGCAGCTAATTTTAGCATTTCTCATGTATTGTTGGTTGTTCCAGAAGTTTTCTTATTTAATACAATTGAGGACCTCCGTGTATGTTTGTTTAAGTAAGTTGCACTTATTATCAATTTCCAGATGCTTAATAAAGTCACAACTTCTCCATAGTTAATTGTTTATTCTTAGTTTCTTATCATTTCTTGTGTAAATCTTTCCTGACAACTTCTTATTTAATTATCAAATCTTCGTTAAAACACAAGCAAAAACATGAGATAGTGCATTCAACATCTATAGGTAGAGTAATAACCAACATGGTTCTCCACATCCATAGCAGGTTCCTAACACAAAGACTTCTTCAGAAAATGAGGATAGTGATGGGCATCATCTTCATCTACTTCATCACATGCTTTGGAAGATGATGTTTTAACACCTAACTCACTCACTTCTCACCCTCTTTAGGTTAGATAGGCACTTGAAAATTCATGCACTTGGGTAGGGAATCCAACTAATGGTAGATGCACATGGTCAAATCATTAGAATTAGCCACATGCTTTCTTATTCTTTTCCTCTGATCCATAAAAATTTCAAGAGGAATCAAGCATACTTGAGTGGGATAGGGCTATATAGGAGGAATATGATTCATTACTTAGAAATCACACTTGTGATTTGACTTCACTTCCTGAGGGAAGAAAGATAATTTGATGGTAGTGGATTTATTAGACTAGATGGGTTGGTTGATAAGCACAAGGCATAATTGGTTTCCAAAGGTTTTTCATAGGTTTTTGGAATTGACTACATTGAGACCTTTGCACTCATGGCCAAAGTCACTTCTATTCAACTCACACTGGCTATTCTTGCCACATATGGATGGGATGTGCATAAGATGGATGTTAAGGATGCTTTTCTTCATAGAGACCTCGAGGAGGAGATCTAGATGGAGCAACCACCAGGGTTTGTTCAAGATTCATCCTTAGTATGTAGACAGGAAATCCATTTATGACCTCAAACAAGCCCTTAGGATTCGATACACCAAGATATATTCCTTCCTTCTAGCTTATGGTTTCACTTGGTGCTATTCATATTATAATGCACACTTATTGTGACAAGATTTATTATTGATACAGGCGGTACTTTATGTCGATGATATACTAATCACTAGGAGTTCTTCATTTTCTATTGCAATAGTGAAGTCATCTCTCCAAAACATGTTTGACATGCCTGACTTGGGTTTATTGCATTACTTCCTTGGCATTGAGATTTCACAATTTGATACATGATCACTCTTTCTCAACCCAAGTACACCATTGATCTTCTTAACTCCATTTCACATGGATAATTTCAAGTCATCTTTGACTCCCTTCTATTTGGATTCAAGCTTGAGTTTTTTCAATAATACTACACCATTGGTTGATGCTACCTTGTATCACCAACTTGTTTGAAGTCTTAGTTATTTGACTTATACCAGGATTAACATTTCATATGTGGTTAGCATGGTTTTGAGATTTATGTAAGAGCCTCAAGAGCTGCATTTAAAAGAAGCTAAGAGGATCCTTCACCATCTTTAGGGCACTATCAAATTTGGGATTCATTACAAAGTTGGCAGAGGTTGATTTGGTTGGCCATAAAAATTTAGATTAGGTTGGTGGCTCTCAAATTGGAAAGTCCTCTTTAGGTTACTATTTCTCACTTGGTTTTGGTCCTATTGATTGGTCTAGCAAAAAAGAAACATGTTATTGTTTTATCCTCCATAGAGGTCGAGTATCAAGGATCTGTTAATGCAATCATTGAGGTTATATGGCTTTAGGATATTTGAGCATCGAGTTTGGTATTTGCTTCAGACAATCCATAGTAATGTATTCTGATAAGCAGAGTACTATCTAGATATGCATGAATCCAATTTAACACTAGTGGACAAAACACATTGAGATTCATATGGATTTCATTTGGGAGCTCATTCATGGTTAGATGACTGACTTAGTCTTTTTCCAATCTTTAGAGCAACTTGCTGACATCTTCACCAAAACTTTTATTGAGATCAAGTTCATTCATCTACAAGATCTTCTTGGCGACCCACTTGATCAATGACATCATCCTTATGAGGGGATTTGAATCCTCTTCATTTACCCTCATTTGGGGAGAGTTTTTTCCCATAGGGTTTTCTCCTCTTCTTTATGAGGCACATTGTACTTGGGTACCTCATCAAGCCTTGTTTTTGGGACCCAATATTTTTTCCCCACCTAAGTTATGCTTAAGGGGAGGTGTTTGTGTAAAATTCTTGTTTTGCCTTCATTTATAGGTTTTATTTTACCCTGTGTATGTTAATATTGCTTAGGTGGTGAGTTGGTTAGAGAGGTAGTTATCTCTAAAAGGTTTTTGATAAATTTGAACAAACATTTCCCTCCAAAACTAAGAACTTGGTTTTCTCATTTCTCCTACATATTCACCTCAATTGTTAATGAAAGCACATATTTCACCGTGCAATTTTGTGTGATATTGTAATTGACATTTCGTCCAAATTTTCTGGCTCCTAGAGAAAATTATTGACATCTTCATCAAAATTTTACTAAGAGCAAGTTCATTCATCTATGATCTCTTCTTGGGGTGAGGTCCACTTCATCAACAATATCATCCTTGGGGGGCCTTCTAGTCCTCTTTATTTACCTTCATTTGAGGGGGTGCAAAGTTTTTTCCCACAGTTTTATCTCCTCTTTTTTATGAGGCACATTGTACTTGGGTACCTCACTAGGCCTTGTTTCCAAGATCCAATCTTTTGTCTCCACCTAAGGTGTGCTTAAGGGGGGTGTTTGTATAAAATTATTGCTTTACCTTCATTTATGAATTTTATTTTATCTCGTGTAGGTTAATCTTGCTTAGGTGGCAAGTTGGTTAGAGAGGTAGTAATATCTCAAAGGTTGTTAGAAATAGTTGGCTTACCTAGGATTCACTAATAAAGTACATTCATGTTAGACTTTTTATCAATGATTGTATTTATCAAGTTCTTGTGAAGAACCTATATATGGAACATTACTAACTTCTTAACCAAATTCACTATAAGAAGTAGGGGATGAATTATTTGATTGTATAACAATGGAGATTTAATTATTTGGTTTTCCTTATTTCTAGGTTCCAAATGACCAGTGGCATGCAACATCTCACCCCTCTTAAGTATAGTACTAGTTATCATATTTCTAAGTTTGGGAATACTTTGCAGCAAATCTACTGCTTTAGTTGGTATAGTAGTTTAGAGTACTTACTTTGTAGAAATTTTATTTTATTTTAGTTGGTTTCTTACTATACTTGCATTTGAGGGGCAATGTTCATATTGCATAACATGCTCCACCTTGACTCTTGCTACACAAATTCTCTCCTTTTTTAGTATATAGGTTGGGTAAACAAATTTATTTTCTTAGGCTTGAGTAACGAACAATACTTAGTTATTTTTTTTACATCAATTATGTTGATGCTTACCTTTTGCTTCAAACATTGAACATCATCGTGATCTTTAGGTCTATTACATT
The DNA here is from genome assembly GCA_007115665.2 of Sequoiadendron giganteum. Lineage (NCBI taxonomy): Eukaryota > Viridiplantae > Streptophyta > Pinopsida > Cupressales > Cupressaceae > Sequoiadendron > Sequoiadendron giganteum. The sequence continues at coordinate 426,133,153 of CM021104.1, forward strand.
TATAAAGTAGTTCTATTTTTTCTAGACTTATGGGTTAGTCCCTTGCAAAGTAGCCTCATTCACTACATTCTTGACATCATACAATAGCTTGAACTTTGGAGTCCTATTGGATTTGACTTCTACCTCCGACATTATTGTTATTAAATCCACTATTATGTTTGATTTGATTTGGATAGGCACAAGATATGCGTTTTTGTTATTTTGCAATTTTAGTTCAATATTAGGTGAAATGGATTGCTCTCCTTGTGTAAGGAGTACTTGTGCACTCTTACTTTTCAAATTATAAATAAAATTCTTAATTGAATGACATATGACTTGGCATATATCAATTTCTTTTTAGGACAATTAGTTTTGGTGCAATATTCTATTTTACAATTAGCACACCAAAGTTCTTTATTGATCCTCATTTATTATCAATTGAATTAGAGTCATCTTCAATTTTATTCAAAAAATATCTAATGCCATATTTTTTCTCTCTATGCCCATGGACCAATTGTACATTGTAATGTCCCATTTTTTTTCAGTATTCAACTGTAGGGTCATCTAGTCTATTTTTATTCCCATAGACTATGATCAGGTATTATAAGGGAATACAAATAAATAAATTATTTATAAATTTTTCCAAATAAATTAAATCATAAGGATAGCTTTATTTAAATTAATTTAATTAAAGTGACAAATAAAAAATAAAAAATATTATAAAGTCACTTTATTAAATATTATAAAGTCAATTTATTGAATATTATAGTCATTTTATTAAATAAAGTGTTCTTCTAGAAGCTTGAGGAGGTTACATTGGATTCTTCTAAAAGACTCAAAAAGAGATGAGAGAAAGACATTTGGAGATCTTGGTTTTGACATCTTTTATTCAATTTTTTGGGAGAGCTTGTGTTTGCAGGTTCAATGTGTCCTAGGATGAAAACCCTTGGGTAGAATGGTTGTGTGGACAAAAACCCATTTAAGATTTTTGGGTGGATTCATTGCAAGATTCAAAATTGAGCTTTATTGATCAATTTGGAGATTTGGAGCTTCATGGAATGAGTTGTTGTAGAATTCAGAGGAGCAAATTTCTATATCAGATATTCAGATCAAATTTGAAGAAGGATTTTTTGGAAAATTTTGGAGGCATATTGACTAAGGTTTGGCCCTAGGGTTTGAGTGCCACATTCTAGGAGGGGAGTGACCTTATCCTTGGGGTGATTTGTGGAGATTTTTGGCTGCTAGGTTTGGAAAATATACTCAGTTTTGTATAGAAAAAAACCAATCCTCTTTCGAAATTGTTGAAGGTTATAAATTGGTGCTTGTGGCTAGGGTTTCATCTCTCATTTGGAACATCTACCTTTGGAGGAGATTTTGGTGGTTTTTGTTGCATCCATTCAACATCATTGACATCATTCTAGAGCAACGAACATTGTAGACTTGTGTGCCCACTTGATTGAACCTTTTTGATGTCATGGAGATTCATTGAAATAGGGTTTCAAACCCTAAGTTGAGTGCCATACCTTGGAGGCCTTTTTCATTATTTGGAGGTCAAATTTTCATGTAAATTGGTATGTATGAAACCTAGGGTTTATAAAAGGTTATAGTTGGGAATGTTTGACATGTTTCCCCATGGTATTTTATGTATCCGAAGACTTCATACTTCTGAATTATAATAATAGACTTCTATTATGAGTTTCCTATCATTTTGGTAATATTTTGTTGTTGAATCATTGTGTAATGAATTGTGTAGTTCAACTATGATTTTATCACATGTATTGGCATGATTGTTATGATGTTTTTGGCATTCTAAGTGGGTATTATAAGTGTTTGATTAAGTTTGAAACAAAAAATAAAAACTACAAAAACTAGGGTCTTGAATCAGATTTAGAAATTAAAAAATAGGGCAAAAATTAGAACCCTAAAATTAGAAAAAATAGCAAATATCTTATGTGGGATATTTTAGTGGTATTAGAGCTTTGATCTTGGAAACTTGGAGGGTTTAGAGTGTTCATATGCAGCCACATGAAGTACCTCATATGATAAGGGAGACACTATCTTCATCTTCTTCAAAAGTGAGAGTATCAACCCTTTAATAAACCATCACTTCTTTAGTCATCCATTAGTTCCTTTCCCATCTACTTAGCGACTCCTCATGGATTTTGTTATAGGCTCATAAGTTTCCTTGTTTACTTTGTCAGGAATTGTGAAATTTAGTAATGATATGATTATCATCCCTCAATAATTTGAACCCTTGTTCAAATGTCTTCTTTAGTCTCTCCCATGTTACTTTTTCAATATCAAGAATGTTTATATATTGATCTATCACCACTTGTAGTGTATCTAGGAATCATCTTAACCAATATCTCTATTCATCTATCCATTTGTTGTCCACTTCATTTTTTGTAGTGTCTTATATAGTCTTTGGATCCATCTTTGCTAAATTTTTGTAGTTTTTGCCTTTGGACATTTAGACTTATTGGATGGGTCATTGTCATTTGATGCAACTACGATGTTTGAAACTTTCTTCTCAAGATGTTCATTTTTTATTGGTGTGCTAATGTGGCATCACATGATTTGTTACTTCTTAAATCTAAGGGATACATTTCATTCAATCATCAATACTCATGATCAACAATAACAACTTTAAAGTCACAACTACTAGTGCTATGCTATAAGAAATATTAATCATTAAATTAACAAAAGCTATAACAACTATTAAAATATGCTCAACTATTGAATCCTCTCACCTAATCATATTTTAAAATATTAATGTGATAGACAACATGCTAAAGCCAAACCAACATAAAAACTACATTGTATAGAGAAGCAATGCTTCCCTTGGAACATTTTCCATCCTCTTTGATTAATGTGTCCAAATTTATCTCTGAGAGCCTTGATAGAGAATTTTTGGCATACCTTTATTTATGTCACCTCTTTTATTGAGCCAAACAAAAATGGAAGAAATATGCATATTTATTCATTACCATATTCATATACTTATGTCAAGTGAAGCCATTATATAGTCATCATTTGATTAAGCAAGCCTAAATGGAAGCTGCTAGATGCATCCATATCAATCATGAGCGCCGGGACTGCATGGAAGCATCTCTAGGGCTTTTGCTCTCTATTCACTTTCCACCTCTTTGATTATATAACACTCTTGATAAATTTGGGTCTACATTCTTTAAAATCGACTCTTATATTAGCTAGAATCATCACTTTGTGAGAGTATTTAAATGTGATCTGGTTGAGTTCTCTTATATACTTCTCTCGCTTCTTCCAGTATTCCATTAAAATTCCAATTGACTCATTTCTCAAATGAGTATTTTTATGAGAGTCCTAAAAATTTCATCAGTGTCTTGAAACTAGGTCAAAAACCTACTGTTGTTGTTTCCTAGTGTTGCTATTACTCATGACATTATTTCACAATAACACCTCCACACATATAAGATGTGGAGGCATACAGAAGTGGAGAGGTGTGGTTACTTCAATTTACAAAAGGTGATACATATATTCATGTCACACACATTTATAACACTTACTAAGGTATGTGATATACTCAATTAATGCTAAATATTTTCTTAAATATATTAAAAATACAAACACTCACAATTATAAACAACACATAAAATAGTATCAGTGCATGCACATTTGAAGATTAGGAGGGGCCCCATCCTCCATGAAGGGCTTATTTCATAATTATGGAGCATGTCAAGACTCTTATTCTTGCTCCTACCATCAAGGGCAAGGAGAAGACTTTAAGTGATGTGTTTGGATCATCAGGGTCGGAGTCCTCTTTGGATGAGGAGGAGGAAGAGGAGGAGGATGTTTCTCCTATGGCTGCGACTACGTCTTCGAAGAAGAGGAAGGTGGTTGGTGCTAAGAGTAATAGGGCAGCTAAGTGGATTGCCCTTTTTGGGAGTGAGGACATAGAGGTGGGGTTAGATGATTCTTCTCCCATGTCTGTGGAGGTGGTTGTTGATAGAGATGTTGTTGGTGGTGGCCTTGAGGTGGGGATATAGGATAATGCTGTGGGTTTGGTTGACAAACCGAGGAGGCTATCAATGCGTATTACCAACCTGAAGAACAAGGCCTCAAAGGTTCTGACTAAGGACCCCAATGTAGCTAGTGATGACAAGGATTCTGGTGATAAGACGATGGCTATTGAGGATTCTCCTATGCAGGACTTGCCCAAGGAGGAGCAGGACAAGGAGATTAGGTGTCAGGATGAGGAGGATGCAGAAAAGAAAAAAGCCAAACAAGAGCCTTTGAAAGTAAATCCTCTTTCTGAGGACTTTTCTTACCTTGATGATGAAGCTACCTCCATGTATGAATTACTGGATATGGCTACAACTGGGGCCATTGGTACCTTTAAATTAGCTAAGTGGATTCTGCAAGAGTTCAATAAGATTAATATCAAAATCAAAGGTTTGAAGGAGAATCTGAAGAATGTTCCGAAGGGTTCGGTGCCATACATTCTTATTGATAGAATGGTGGACCTTGAAGGTTCCTATCATGACTTTAAATCTTCGTGTGATGAAATATTGTATACACTAGAAGCCAAGGTTGTAGGTATAAATGCAAATATTAACAAACTAATGCAGGCATGCCATATCTCTGTGAAGAATAGCGCAGACTTCTTGGAAGTCCTTTTTAGAAAGATTAGTGAGCTCAGGGAGGATTAGGTTTATTTCTCTGAGCTTATGGAGAAAGAGCATGTGGCCAAGGGAAAAGGTAAAAAAAGCTACTAAGGATGATGACAAAGGACCTATTGTCAGAGGGTCGACTGATTGGAAGAAATCATTTGATGTTGAGAAGAAGGAGTTGATGGATATGGTCATAAGACATAGGAACCAATAGACTGAGGTGGACAACACTATGAGTAGCTTGAACTAGCGCCTGGTCTTTTTATTTGTTTCTTTCTGTTTCCTACTGAGTGTAGGTTTCTTTTAGGCTGTTTTTCTGTTTTGTGGCTGTTGGGTGTTGATGGTAGTTTTTTGCCATATTTTTAGGTTAGCACCTGCTTTGTTGTGTTTTTTGGCTGTTGGGCTACTACCGGTGGTCTTTTGAAAATCCTTTCTTGCAAAATTTTGTATCTTTTATTGTAAAGGGTTTCAAGTCCCTTCAGAACCTATTTTTCCCATATAATCAAAACAACACATCAAATAAATTGAAAGAGCAAGTTTCATTTTTCTATTATTGATAAAAAAATAGTGTCGATCATTATAAGAAAGTGTTTTCCACTTCCATTGTAGTGTTTTTCTTGGTGAATGCTTTCTCATTACACCTAACAATCATTTATCATGATAGATAAATTTGTAAACCAATAAACTATTACTAGTGATTTAGTTCATCAGATAGTTGCAAAAAAGAGAGTGTGAAAAGAACATTTTTAACAAAAAATGATCTAAAAATAAAATGGAACAAGTTTTTATATAAAACCATTACAATATGGAATTTGTTTCTACATATTTATATAATGACAATCATGTACCTGCCCAAAACTCATATGACAACTAGATTTTGGATCACTGAAAGATAGACCTAAAATTTAATTTGTTCCATAACTTTTGACTTCAGAAATACTTAAAATCATATGTAACTTATTAATTTATAAAATAATTATAAAATTATAATTTCTACTCAAACAAACTTATCCAATTCAATATTTATATTTTTTATAATTTATATAATAAAAAATATATTATGATTTTTATTTTGATTCCATATAATACAAGATTTGACATTTTTTAGTAACTTAGGGACTCTTAAGAAACAATCTTCTTAATTTACATTGTATCTTATTTTTACCTAAGCAAAAAAATAAAATGAAGGTTAGTAACATTCTAATATCTAAGGTTAGTAACATTTTAAGATCTAAGCCCCGTGGTGTACAATTATTTATTCTCTAAGATACTTGGGATATTGTATAAGAAACAAAAAGTAGGGAGATTACATTGAAAAGGTCAATATTGGGAGTTCTAGATAGTCTTCCCAATCATGTAGTTATGAAAAATACATTGAATACACTTAAGAGTTATTATATTTAGAAAAAAATTCAATTTGACCATTGTGGTGGAATCTATGATGCATAAAATATGTGTAAGAGGTGTAACATAAGTTACTTACTATTCTAGGTTTCTTGACCATGACTATGGAGGTATTATATTTTCTTATGGTTCATGATTTTGACTCATAGTTTTGGTCCATATGACTTGGTGGGTTCTTATTTTTTATTTTTCTATATATTTGAGGCATGGGATAGAGGTTTTTAAGGTACTCTTGTATTGTTAAATTTGTTAGAGGGACAAGTGATTGTATTAGCGTACATATGCAATTTTGAGTAACACAAGATTCAATATCTTTGGCGGTGGATTTTTCTCCATGTAGATCTACTATGTTTGCATTTATGTTTTCTTATCCTTTATTACATTAATCTAATTTTATTAAACATTAATTTTTTATTACATGATGAGAGAGTAAAATCTCTCATAGATGTGTTTTACATTCTAGGATTAACATGAAATTTTCTTTTCTTTTCTAATATGAATGATGTTGGAGTGCATGTCACTTTTGACAAACATGATTCTAAGTTGGCTAGAGAGTACTTAGTGCTAGCTAGGGGATCATGATGTGGTAATTTTCTTAAGTTGGGTGCATCTATATATTGTAACTCTTCCTACATGAATAACATTGATTCATATATATTGTGGCACAACAAATTGAGTCCCATTGGTAAAAAATGGAATTAAGACTCATTAGTAAAAATACGATAGATAATTATTCATAGTGATGTTTTTGGTCTTATGAATGTTGCTTCAATTAATAAATCCTATCATTGTGTTTCCTTTATTGATGACTACTCCCATTATATTTGAATTTATTTTTTGATGCATAAATCTAAAAGAAAAAGTAAGTTTAACTATTTTAAAATCCTTGTTGAAGATAAAAAATAAAAGTATTGAATTTAGATAATGGAGGGGAATATTATTTGGTAATTTGATAATTTTTATACTTGAAAATCTTGTGAGATAGAAAAAACTCCATACACACCACAAAAAATGGAACCATAAAGAGGATGAATATTTAACATTAATAGAGAGAGTCAAAAGTTTGTTTAATAGCACTCAAATCAATGCTTTTAGGTTAGCGCTATAAATACTAGTTATTTTATTAATAGATATTTGTGTTCTACTTTCGTTGATAAAACATTGTGTAAAGTGTGTAAAGGTAAGAAACCATTTGTTTCACACATTAGTTTTTTTCTATAAGGATATTGTTCATGTACTTGAAGAAAAATTATCTAAGTTAGATTTCAAGGATAAAAAATATATTATATTTCATTATGGCAATAATGCTAATGGTTATAAGTTTTAGAATCCTCTATAACTCTAAAAATAAAATATTCTCTCTCTCTCTCTCTCTCTCTCTATATATATATATATATATATATATATATATATAATTTTTAAGGAAAATTAGAGATAAGTCTAATTAAGTATATCCAAAAAAAAAGAAAAGAAAATTGTGTATTATAAAACTAAAATAGACAAGTAGGAAGATGCATATGTGGAAGAATAACATGTTAGACAAGAGGATGTAGAGGAGAAAGAATGTTCAGGTTTAGAGAGTTCAATGGAAGAATAGGAGCCTCTAACTATACCTTTATGACAATCTACAAGGAACCAAAAACTAGTTGAATAATATAGACCACTATATTTTTTTCATGTATTAGCTTTATCTTGTACTAATATTTAGGAATACAAGTTCCATTCACCTTGCAATCCTAAGGTATTATTTTAATTGTCGATGATAAATATTTTTTGATGGGACAGAGGGCCTAGCTCGATTGGCTAAAGCATCCTGTTGCAGGAAAGAGGTCACGAGGTCTAGTCTCCCCCCAAACCCGTGGTATCAGAGGGTGTGTCGAGCCAGTGCCATCAGTCACATGAAAAAAGTTTACCAGGCGCACTGTAGTTTATAGGGGGACAGATACCCGACCGATTCATGCAATCTAAATAAATAAATAACTTTTGATCTCCTAAAACATGTAGAGGGTGAAAGTGGATGCCCCTATGTGTGTGGTGATAATTAGTTATTAATATTTATTCTCTTATAATTATAAAGGAATTTATCATGGAAGGTTACAAAATTAGTCAAACATGAGTTATGGAGCATCTTCCTCATCATGGACTACAACAAGTCATTAATTTTCCCAAATGGAGCTCCTGGGATTGGAGAAGTAGGATTAATGAGATAATCTAACTACTATGACAAGATTTATGATGTTTAAATGGTTTAAGAAGAGTTACATTCTATTCAAAGAGGTTGACCAAGTGGATATGGGCATTGGATTTTTGCATGGAGGTTATGGGTGCCTACTTTAGGGTCCATATTATTTGCCCCTTATTTTGTAAACCATATTTCTTATTTATGATTATTCTATATATTGGGGCCTTGACTATAGTGGTTAAATAGAGGTTTTATAGGTAGAGGTTTTATAGGTACACATGTACTACCAAAATTCCATTATTTTGAAGAAAGGAATTTTATTGTATCCTTGTAATTATTCATTGAATATTAACATAGGCGTTACGCTTTTTAAAGGTAGATTTTTCTCAAAATGGTTTCTCCATGTACATACAATGTTATGTGTTACATGTTTATGGTTTTATTATTTTATATGCTTTCTATATTCCTATTACAGTTAACACATATACACACTAACATTTGTACGCTTTATTAATTATAGTTCACTTTATATTTTAAAATTTGGTATCAAAGATTTGATTTTAATCAAAAGAGGATACCTATTTGTAAGTGATGTTTTTTCTACAGTGGGGGATTTTTTTGTTTGTTTGAAGATCCATAGGTGTATACGAATCCATGCTAAATACATCTCAATTTTATTTTGAGAAATCTATGATGCTAATTATGATTGAAAATTTCAAATTGAGGATCTCCTTGAAGATGGAGAAAAATGGAGATTTATTTCAAACAAAGATAAACCAAAAATAATGTATGATTATGCTTGGAAGAAATCGGATAAAAGTTACAAGGTACCATTTATCTATGCCTTATAGTTAATGCATTATTAAATGTATCTAAAGAGGATATTACATAGCTCTTATGGAGAAGTATCAATGAGACAGTAAATAAATTTTATTTGAAAATAAAAGTATACTCATTAAAAAACTAAAGAAGGGAAATCCATTAAAAATCATCTGAATGCATTTAATTTTATTGTAAGTTGGTTAAGATCCATTTATGTTAAGTTTTAAGGGTAAGTATATTTTCTACTTTTATCTTTTCCTAAATCATGTGAAAATCTTATCGTTCCTATGAGTGTTTCATATGTTTTGAGGCACGAGGAATAAAAAGAGAGAGTTTTAACTTAGCTTGAGGAGTTTGCAAGCTGGGTTAAATTCATGAATCGGCTTTCAACTGCTGATAGAGGCATTAAAAATAGGAGGGAACTCCATATTCAAAGGGAATGCAACAATGGAAGAGTGGAAAAAGATCTGTTATGCCACATCAGTCAAGGGGGGAAAATGAGGGAGATCTTGCTCAATAGGAGGAACAACACAATGAGAACTAAGAACATAATGTCTCAAAGAGATATCATCTCAAGGAATATGAATTAATATGTTGACATGAGTGTTGCATAAGCATAAAATAGTTCGGCCTTTAAACATGCTGGGGGAACATGCCTCCAAACTGGCAGATGAATCTTTAAGAAACTTTAAAGTGATTAGTGATGCACATGATAGAGGGTGAGAAAGAATGTAGAGGGGGAAACTCTCACACTAAAATGGCAAGAAGGCCGCTCAAAGAGGGAAAAATGGAGTGGAAGAGAGGGATTTGGATTGGCGAATCTTGCAATGATGCTGAAGGATGTCTTTGGGGAAATCGTGTTGAACATCCAAAATACTGGGGGGTGAATGTGATTCCTCTAAACCAATTAAATGTCACCCATCCAATTAACTGAATAGAAATAACTACAATGAAGAATGAAAGAATGAATACAACCACATAATCACATGACACATGAACACCAGTATTTTTATGTGGAAAACCTGAAAGGGAAAAAAACATGATGAGGGTTAGCTCACAATATATTATATCTACATTTAAGATATTACACAAGGCTCACTACTAAGACACATTGTCCAGAAAAAGAGATCACATCCCATTGAGTAAGAACACAAAGGGTTGGAAAAATTGCCTATTTAAATTGATACAATAAAATCTATCATATGCTAGATTACAGTTCCATTGAAGTGCAAAATGATCTTCACACTGTCTGAATTGATACTTTTCTCTATTCATAATCTGCCCAATACTGCATCACACATGTAGGTGAATCACCATAAATGTCATAAATCACATGCAATCTACTCCACTTCACCACATTCACATATAATATATTCTTTTCCTCACACATTTATTTTCCTCTCTCTCCCACACTGAACTTCGGTGATGATCTCATATATATATATATATATATATATATATACCCACATTAGGTGCAACTTCAATTAGGTTAGCTTAATTAGAAGTAACACACAAAATAAAATATGTTGTTCTCAAAGAATTTTATCCACTTTAGTGCCTAAATTCAAAATTCATTCAAGATAGGTCGGAATGGACCTAATATAAATCCGATATAAGATTAGATTTACTCAATTATTTTCCACAAAACATTAAACATGTTAGGTCAGCCCAAAAATAGACCTAAACACAAATTTTTCAAGTGTACATGCAATTTGTCAATCGTGCGACCTTAAAAATTTGATCTCCCATCAAATTCCTATCCAACCGATATTTATTAGTTTATCCTCATCATTGCAAAACAAAATAATTATTCACGAAGAAGTGCAAAATCTCCCACACTAGTATACTATACAAAAGATAACTACGATATACAGAGCTACATACTGTCATTCATATCTTTCTAGAAACTGTACAAAATGTCACAAAACATGAATGTTGTTGCCTCTGATGAACCCAAAATTGTAGTTACGATCGTAGAAGATTATACCATCGTGTAGTGAAGTGCAGACCCAAAAACTGAAGCACTGAACCACAAAACTATCAGAGGAAACACTTAGCCAAATTCTCGATAAACCATACTTTTTGGATCAGCTTGCACTTTACATAAATCACCAAAAAATACTTCCACACTAAGCTAGTATGATCATAATAATGTTGACAACAATGACAACTCTAGATCAAAAAATGCGTATGCACTTCATGCTCATGTTGCCAAAATGCATCATCAATGATAGGATTGCAAACTTCCAACAATCTCCCTCTTCGTCATTGATGGCAAGATGCATATCAAAAATATTTTTGAAGGATTGATTCAAAACTTGTCTCCCCCTTACACATATCTATCCATGGATTTTGACCAAAAGGATTTTTAGCTAACTCTCCCCAAAATGTAACTATCAATTCTCAAAAGGTCTGACAAAAATATTTTTTCACTATCTCCCCCCCTTTGAAATCAATGGCAAAGGGAATGCAAAGACTCGGTACACATCCCTTAGATATATATGTTGACACCCCCTCAACCAAAAAGAATTTTTTATGAAAATAAGGGATTCTAAAAATTTAGTAGAATGCATAGAAGTAAGAATTATCAACCTGAAGATGTTGACCCTTTGAGCTTCTTTAGAATGTCCTGCCAAGTAGATCTGCCTTCTTCCCAAACTATTTTTGCTTCTGCTAGTGTTCTGCACTATAATTCAAGCTCCATTAGTGTCTCTGCTCCTTCTTCCATAGCACTGGGGTTGATATTTATTTCTGAAATTTTATCAGCACTAGAAAGGGCACTAGAGATAGGAGTATGCTTTATCTTCACTAAGTCCCTTAACATCACATATTGTTTGATTGTATCTTCTCTCTGATTCTATAAGACATAAATTTTCATGTAATTGTTAGGAATAAGGTGTCTCAACCTTGGATAATTCCTATTCTTATTATTTGTTTTGTAAAATGTATTTCTTGCAAATAATGTAATTAAGTGTGAGTGTACATGTCTAGTTTGCATGTTGATGTGTCACTCCACTTAATGTGTCGGCATCTTGAATTGTGTGTAAGGAGATCATGGCTGAAACGGTTATGACGGATTCCTATGACACGTAAGAGCTATGTCTGGAAGATTCAATGACAGGTGAAGACATGTGGCAACTGATAAAGTTGAGTACTGTACACTCTTCCACGATAGTGAAAAAAAATTTTCGAGTTCCTATTTTCTCGGAGAATGGTAAAACCCTAATATAGTTATCTTCGGAAGTTGCCCTAAAAGGGAAGCGCATGATATAAGCGTTTTTTAGGGTTGCGAAGATTTGTGATGTGAGTGTATTGTTGGAACGTTTTTTCATGCTGCCGCATTTTGTCTTCAAGAGTTGGAAATCTCCTGAAAGAACTTGCATTGCAAGTGTGTTGTAACCGTTGTGTTGAAGATAATACATTGTGCAGGTTTTGGAGTGCTGGGGTTTTTTACCGAAAGGTTTTCCCCAGGGTAAATCATTGTGTCATTCTTCATTTTCTGTATGTATGGTATATTGCTGCAATATCTTTGTTAAGTAGATTAACGAATCTGAAATTGTAAGGGTTTAAAACGAATTTGCACCATACTTTCCTTAAGAGATTAGTGTAGGAAGCTGTTTCCGCACCTGAGTTTCCTTACAGTAATTGCATAATGCTAGTCCATTTCTGATTGTTCCTACTAAATCATAAATATATGCTTCACAACCCATTTGAGCTTCTATTGAGTTCATCACATCCTTTATACTTTGTGTGTGTTTTCAGCCATTTGAAGTGATATGAGAGTAATTTTTGTGCTTCTTCTTCATAGGTTTGAGCATCCTTCAAGCATTTCATAGCTTTGTGATGTACATTTGTATATTCCTTGTGATATCCTCTAGAATCATCTTTGTAGGCGTTTCCTTTGATTCACTTCTAGCTTGTTTTTTTAATCCGAAGACATATACCTTCAACGTATCAACCAAGTTCTTGAAATTTTCTATAGTAGACAATGATGTGTCAATGCTTGTTCGAGGGGTTACCTCTTGTAAGGCCTTTATGGCTTCATCCATGTCTTGTGCACTTATAGCCCTAGCTCTAGTTTCATGCTCAAGTTGAGCATCATCTGTGTGCATCCTTCCTTTTTCCACGTTTGTATCTTCTTGCTCTGCAACTTCTTTTTTAAATTCAACCAAAGGGTTACCAATGCTCTTTATTTTCTTACTTGTTCTCCTATAATTATTGGAGGCTTCATCTATAGTCCTATCCTCTAATCCTGATTTTATAAGGTATTTAGGGATTCTTAGAAGCGCTTTTACATAATGAACAACTTCTGCCCCTCAGTCACTTCATAGTCTAATCTAGAAATCCAAATAGTTATGGGATCAACTACTTCAATGAAGAAAAAATCAGTAGAAAAAAAAATCGATGTCTCCACAATACCTTTCCAACACACTCTTAGGTATTCTCACTCTTTCATTTATTCTCATTTGAAATCTTCCAAAGAATGCCATAAGGGCATCGTCTTGAGCATTCAGACCTCCAAGTCTTCTCATATGATTTTCTATCTGATATGCAATTAGTTCTATATTTGTCCACTCTACCTTCACAATTACTGATACTTCCTTCATGAAGTTGAAAAGAAAATAGATTACCAATGAACCATACTTGAATGTATGATTTTTGTTCTTTTTGATTTCCTTCAAGTTTTTCATCAGTTACTATCAGATCAACTCACAAAGGTCATAATCAACACCATTTTCAATCATGTCATGTGTAATGTGAATGGTAATGGAAGAGACTGTATTGTCTCTATTTGGGTGACAAATTTTGTGTACAATAAGCATTGCAGTGTGCTAGATAGCTAGATTTCTAATTGTGTTCAAGGTGAATTACTTTTCTTCAAGAGTGGCACCTATCTTCTCCATTATATCCTTAACTTTGATGGATTTTTAGTTTGGAACTGGTCTGGAGGACCACAAACTAGTTATATCTTTAATAGCTTCCTTGGTTATTGAGTACACACCATCAATCCATATGGATTCATCGTGAATTCTACTTAACACCATTATGGTTTACCTCTTTTTGACTTCAAACAATGAAAAATTCCACCATACATCCAATCTCTTCTCACTTAGGGTTTTGTATTCTAATTTTATGGTGTCATCATTTCCTTCCAATTCTTTTTCCCGTAGAACACATAATTTATCATAGGAAATTTCTTCTATTTTCCCATGAATGTATGCATTGATATCCTCAGTCGGTAAAACTCCATAGGGAGTGCAAAAAAATGCACCTATTGGATCTTCTAATAAAAAATTCCAAGAATTCCTCTTAAGTTCAGGTTGCAATCTCTTTGAGACATCTACAACCTTCGATCCTTCCATTACATCTAAATTACTCTCAAATAAAAATTCCAAAAAATTGGAGTATGCAAAATACCTCTTAAATTGCTCGACAAAATTAGGGTTTTGATGTTCTACTATTGGGAGACGCGTTGAATCCTTCCACTTCTTCTTTTGCGCCTTTGTTCTTCTTTGCATGTGTATAATGAAATGAATTTTCCTTCCCAAGCACACTTTTGACACCTTGATTTGACCCATTTCAACAATAAATGCTTCAGATAAAAAGATGGTAAACTTTGAAACCTTACATATGCACAGTCAATCTTTAGAAGCTCCACAAATTTTTGTATTATAATATTTCCTCCTACCATTTTCACCAACAAATTCATGACATTCATCTCCATCTTATCTCTTTGTATCAGGCTATGACATAACATGTCATCAACAGGGTTATATGATTCCCCCCTTGTCCTCAATCTCTTCTTTCTTTCTCCACATCTTTTCCATTTCCTTCTTCACTTTATTTGGATCAAATTTCTTGACTGATTCATCTTTATTTATAGGCTCATTCTTCCTTATGTTCTTTTTCCTACAAAATTTTGCAATATGTCTAGGCTTTCTGCAACTGTTGCATATGATATTTCTCTAATTGTTATTCCTTTCATTTGTTATGATTTTGCATTGATTAGCTTTGTGTCCAAATCCATGGCATGCATAGCAATAACCACTGAAATATTGAATCATTCTACCATTTTTGTATCTATTCATCATCTGATTTTTATATTCACTTGCTCTATGTCCAAATTTATTGCATGTAAAGCATTGTTTAGTAAAAGATAAAACATTCTGATTCATTTTGCTTATGCATTCCACAACTCCGTGTCCATTTTTTTTTTCAAAAATAACAAATACCATTGAAAGATTGATAACTTTGAGCATTCAGTTTTCTGATAGAGGCCATTCTAGCATTGCTTCTCTGATTCTGGAACTTGCCATAGTTCCTCTCGCCTTCAATTTTTCTAGATTAACTAATCTTCTTTGCATTAGATGTCTGATCTATTTTAGAGCTTTCTCCTCTTTGAAGTCCCAAACCACCTTTATCTTTAGAAGCTTTCTATCTAGCAATCAACTCATCAAGAATTGTAGAACTTGTCTTAAAATTGTCTTCATGAATTCTTTCTTTTTCCATATCTATTATTAGACTTATCACTTCTTGTTCAAGTCTTGTACATTCATTAGTCTTTCTATGTACCACTCCATTTAGATATTCCTTAATTTTCTTTTCTTCCACTTGTACTTTTAGTTCAATGATGTCTTCATTTTCTTTCTTCAATTGTTCATTGACTTCCTTATTCCTTTCTTTGAATTTCTTGATCCGCTTTCTCAAATTTTTGATGCATTTGTTTGCCTCTTTTAGATTTTCCTTCAGATCTCCATTCTCATTTTTAATTTTGTTAAGATCTTCAAGTGCAACTTTGAGTTCTTCATCTTTGTCTAGCATGCAATCCTCTTTTGTGTATTAAATTGCAGAAATTTCTTCCGGAGGAGTAGGATACTTCCTTTTAGCCATATGTTCAAACTCCAAGATCTTCCCAAAGCAATCAAGCTCCTTCCAGGGAACCAGAGATACCAATTGTTGAACACCTGAAATACTGAGAGGGAGGGTGAATCGGCATTCCTCTAAACCAATTAAACATAACCCATCTAGTTAACTGAATAAAAATAACTACAATGAAGAATGAAAGCATGAATACAACCACAAAATCACATGACACATGAACACCAATATTTTTACGTGGAAAACCCAAAAGGGAAAAAACCACAGTGAGTGTTAGCTCACAATATATTATATCTGAATATAAGATATTACAAAAGGATCACTGCTAGGATGCACTGTCCAAAAAAAGAGCTCACAAACCACCAAGTAAGAACACAAAGGGTTGGCAACACTACCTATTTGAATTGATACAATAACATCTATCATATGCTAGATTACAATTCCATCGAAGTACAAAATGATCTTCACACTATCTAAATTGATACTTTGCTTTGTTCATAATCTGCTCAATATTGCATTGCACGCATGTAGGTGAATCACCATACATGTCATAAATCACATACAATCTGCTCTGCTTCACCACATTTGCATATCATATATTCTTTTCCTCACACCCTTATTTTCTTCACTCTCTCCCACACTGAACTTTGGTTATGATCTCACACACACACATATATATATATACCCACATCAAGTGTAACTTCAATTAGGTCGGCCTAATTAAAAGTAACACACAGAATTAAACATGTCGTCCTCAAAGCATTTTATCCATACTTTAGCACCTAAATTCAAAATTCAATCAAGATAGGTCGACATGGACCTAATATAAACCCCACATAAGATAGAGTTACTCAATTATTTTCCACAAAACATCAAATGTGTTAGGTCGGCCCAAAAAAAGACCTAAACACAAAGTCTTCAAGTTTACATGCAATTTGTCAACCGTGCGACCTTAAAACTTCGATCTCCCATTGAATTCCTATCCAACTAACATTTATTAGCTTATCCTCGTCATCGAAAAACAAAATAATTATTCACGAAGAAGTGTGAAATCTTCTACATTGTATACTATATAAAAGATAACTGCAATATACAAAGCTACACACTGTCATTCATATCTTTCTTGGAATTGTACAAAATGTCACAAAAACTTGAATGTTGTTACCTCTGATGAACTCAAAATTATAGTTACGATCATAGAATATTATACCATCGTGCGGTAAACTGTGGACCCAAAAACTGACACATTGAACCACAAAACTATCAGAGGAAACACTTAGCCAAATTCTTGATAAACCATACTTTCTGGATCAGCTTGTATTGTACATAAATCACCAAAAAATACTTCCACACTAAGTTAGGATGATCATAATAATGTTGACATCAATGACAACACTGGATCACACAATGTATATACACTTTATACTCATGTTGCCAAACTGCATCATCAATGACAGACTTCCAAACTTCCAACAAACTGAGTCGTAGCTGCCTCCCTTGCTTTTAATTCACTACAATCCACACCCAATGACAGGTTATGCGATTTTGGGAGGAGATTAAGGTGGAGAATATCTTCAAAGGCATTTCCAGAAAAGACATCAACCACTAAATCTGCTATGAAGTAAGCATGAGACTTAGGCGTTGCATCTCAAATAGACTCTCGAATCTCTAAACTTTGGCATAATCCAAGTAGGCTTCGATCTCTAACTTTCCTTAAAATGTGTATATAATATGTGAGGTATACTTAATACGTTTAAATCCGTAACACAAAATATGAATTTGTCAGATAGATTTAATATATGTTTTCTGATTTCATATTATATGTTTCTGCTGCCACTACCAAGTACCTAGGTTCGATCTAGAATGGTTTTAAAATTATGGATTACACTCCCAGAACATTAGAATTAGAATCAATACTTTCATTTAATAGTTAACAAGAGAAAACTACAGAATAAATTCCTTCATTTAATTAATTGAGAATAAAACAACAATAGATAAAACTTCAGAAACAATGTCTTCATTTAAAGTATTGAACTTTATAGAAAAAGTAGTTATTAGATTGTGTTAGCTATGTTTTAAATGCTTCACAAATGATAGTTTCAGAAGTAGGATCCATTTTCTTAGTTACTCTTTAAAAGTAATATCACTATCAAATATTTGAAACACATAAATAGTATCATAGTACTATGGGCATGAGGAGAGAGATTTAGAAAAGCTTGTACCTGTAACCGATTTATTGAACCCGTCAGAAATATATTAACACTCTGGTTTAGTAAATATCATCCAAAGAATTCATGAGTTTAGTGTTTTCCATCATGTCATGAAGATATTCTTCAAGATTGGATAGATGTATTGGTAAAGAAAGAAAATGTTAGGAATACTAGTTACAAGTATTATTAGAAAGAATATAAATTATTCTAGTTGATATCATTTGGTAGTTATTACTTCTTAGTATTCATAACATGGCTATTCAATAAATTTTATTTAGTTATCAAATGATATGGTATAGTAATACTTTCTTTATAGGAAATTTTAGATATTGTTTGATAATTTGATATTAAAGTGTTCATTTGATTCTTCATTTAATGATCAATGGTTATTTGGTTGTGTTATCATTTTTAGGGTGTGGAATTGATATCAATATTATCTAAAGTTACTAAGATATCAAATGGTACTTGTTGACATTGACATCTCTTTCATATATCACTTTTGGTTTTCTTTATTTGTCAATATGGGTTATTGTTTTGTTATAGGATGAACTATCTTATTTACATTTGAAAGTTATATATTCATATTAGTGTTTTTTTAACATATGATTAGATATGGAATTTGCTAATCAATATTTATAAACACTATTTGAGATTCATATTTAGGTATATAGTATTTGTTAACCAATAGTTTAATATTCAAATACCTTATTATAGCAATTTGCAACTAATGACTCAGATACTTTTTAATTCATTATATTCTTTTTGTATTCATAAAGTATAGTTTTATTAAAGAAAATAGCCTAGCATTTATTTCCTTTAAAAAAGTTTATATAACAAGAATAGATTGATTAATAATTGGAATCCTTGAGTATGTAATACAAATGAAGACATTATATGGTTAGTGTGGAGGTGATTTCATTAAAGGTTAGTTTCGAGAAGATCCTTGCATGATGGAATTTGGTAATCTTAACTAGTTGGAAAATAATGTAATATCTATCTCTTGCTCTTTGTTCATGAAAGGGTTATGTGTTAGTAGTGATCTTATGTGGTATAACATAGGTTTTTTTATCTTCTATTAGGAATAGATCATTTATAATTTTAGGAGTTAATTTTGGATGTAATGATGGTTGTATGCATCAACTAGTTATTTTAGAAGAATTCTTGGGATATCCTATATGTAGGTTTAGTCATAGTATTTGACCTTGAACCTTTGCTTTGCATTATTATAGCATGGAGTAGTGTTAGGGGTTTGTATTTGAAGTTGATGTTATAACATCTTTATTTTAACCTAGTGGATTATACCCCTTATTTAGCCAACCAAGTGTGTGATGGTTGAAGCCCAGTTGTTGAACTATGAATCCTCTGTGCATCATGTAGGCAAGGCCATCTAAGATGATCCCCCGAGGAATTAGGTCTATCCCCTTAGGTTCCCCCATACTTTCTTAAAAGCATACTTTTGTGTGTTGGTCTTGTGTTGTGAATTAAAATTTTGGGGTTTGTCTTATCCTTAGCTATATTTTAGCTGTATAGTTTTGGGAATTATAGTGTATGCAATAGGTGTTATTACTAGGAGATAGGATAGAGCTAGAATGACAATAATCCTACCAAAAACCACCACAAAGAGGTTATGGAGCTCCCAACTGAAAATACACGCTCCAAAATATTAATAGGATGCAAGGGACACATCCCATTAAATAAATATTTGGATAGGGAAAGATACAATGCAACATAGGTAGCAATGGATGTAGAAATAAGTAGAATAATAGAAGAATTAGTTGTGAGTAGGACAAATCCACCAATATATGTACAAGATGAATAAGCCTTTATATATGTGTACATCTAGAATTATATCTAATATGCATTATGGTTTATGGCAATGTGTTTTCTATTTATATTTAATTATGTTAACTGTTTATGCATAACCTATATTAACTCCTTATCCCTCTCATATTACTGTTTCTAAGGTATAAATACAACATATAGAAATTACTTGGGGCTCAATGCTTTGGTTTGTGCTCCCCCATTTTCTTGTTAACATCAGTTTTGTTGTTGGGACCCTAGTTAGGTAGTACAAATGAGAACAAGGAGAATAGTATAATTTTTAATTTGGGTAGGAGAACTAGAGGAAGAGATGGAATCTTCCAATATAAACTATGGTACTATCTCGTTGGTGTCAACCTCGTGAGAGGGGATTAAGCACCAAGGGGATGGGGAATGAAAATGCTACACCCTTAATATTAGAGTATACATAGGGTTATGAGTAGTCAGCTTGTGGCTACCTTAACTCTTAATTAAGTCATATTATTATTATTATATCATTTAGTTAGTTAGGTTGGCCTAATAATTCTATGGGTTATCTAGGTTAGCCTGGGTGATATCAAAGGTATAAGTAGGGTATATATAGGGGGTAGTGAGTCTTGTTTGATCATCAGATTGTGAATTGTGTTCTCATTAGAGATATTTGGAGGTTTTTCCCCTCAAAGTGGCTTTTAATTCTCAACTATTATCAGTTATTTTTAGCATAATCCATTTATATCTTTTATTGTGCAAGTTATTTCATAACAAGTGGTATCAAAGCATGATCTTGGCACTATGAATATAATGCATTTTTTTATCAATTTTGGAGGTCATTTTATGAAATGCATATCTCTCAAATTTTGGTGAATTTTTGTCTAATCTTTAAAGGGTTTTTGAAGATCATATTTAAGTAGCTACATTCCATATTTAAAGGAATTAGAGTAGAATTGAGAAATTTATTATAGAATTAGGGTTTCTTCCCAATTTATTCCTAAATTTTAGTGGGGTTTTTAAGAAAAAAGAGAGGAGACTATAGTCCAAATTTCAAATAAATTGGAGAATAATTAAGTGATTTATTGTAGAATTAGGGCTACCAAAAAATTCACTCTCAAGGCTAAAAACACCTAATTTTTGGAATATTTTTCTAGGAAAGTGTAATATAAGCCTTGGTAAAATATAATAAAAAATTTAGAATATTTTGACTTTATTATGTGATTTATTATAAAATTATGTTTTTCCACCATGACAAGGCCTACAACAAGATGCAAAAATAATGCTATTACATTAGGGAAAACTTAAAATAAGGATGATGTAGAAATTGAGGGTATTAACCCTAATGATGAAATCAACAAGGTCAACGGTGAAATTTCATCATTAAAGAAGGAGATGACTGAAGAAATTTTGTCAATAAAAAGGGAAATGAAAAAGGATATGAGTGAATTAAAATTTATTATTCATGGTATGAAGTATAAGGGAGAATATTCACCTAGTAAGTTGGAAGATAATTCTTTCGTTGGACATGATTTATTTTGGGCTTGAATCGGATCTCAAGAAGGATCATCCCTTTAATAATCCTATGCCTCAAAAATTCATACCCCACTTGGATATGATAAATTTTGATGGCAAGGATCCAACCAATTTGCTTTGTCAAATAGAGAAATTCTTCAATCTTCATCATGTTCCTAGTCAACAGAAGGTGGCTATGGCATCATTATACTTGAAATTAGATCATTTTATTTGGTATCATTGGTTATGTGAGTAGAAGATAAAGAAGGGTTGTGTGGCCACATGGTCAATTTTTCAAGAGGAACTTTCTACCTATTATAGATACAACTTTATGGTAAAGGACTATACTCAACAATTTCAAGCCCTTTGTCTAAGAGTAGAGAATGTGAAAAAAGAAAATTTAAAGGAATTATTTCTAGGGGTTTTAAAGGACCACATAAAATATGAGGTATTTTTTTCCAACCAAAATCCTTGTCACAAGTGATACTTATGGCAAGACAAGTTGAGGAGGTTTTTAGCCAATAGGCAACAAGGGATTGTAAACATAAGAGAAAGGAGCTTCCTATGCATTCATTACCTCAACATACTAGGTTGAATCCACAAAAAAACGAGGAGAAGAGAACAAAAGGTTTGTGTTTCAATTGTGATAGAAAATATAATTGGGGATATAAATGCAATGAAAAGAATTTGTTATATATTGAAGGTCTAAGTGAGGAAGAAGAGAAGGAGCCAATAGTGGAGGGTGATAGGGAGTCCGATGAGGATTCACATGATTTTCAACCAATCATTTCTTATCATGCACTCTTAATTCAAGTACCACACCATAAAATCTCAAGGCAATGGGTTTATTAAATAAGTAGAGATTAACAGTGTTAATAGATTCATATAGTACTCATAATTTCATTAATTATAAAATTGGCTACTCATCTAAACTATATATATCCAACTCCAAAGTTTTAGGGTTTGATTGTAGATGGTGTCAATATTAGTTGTTCTAAGAAATGCCACAATATTAAATTATCCACAAGAGATTATCATATTGATAGCCAGATAAAAAACTATCTCCATGGGTGTAGCAAATATTGTTTTGGGATTATAATGGATTACTAATTTGGGAAAAATTGAGATGAACTTCCAAGAGCTATTCATGATATTTCAATTAGAAGGAAATAAAGTGGAGCTAAGGGGGTTGTGTACAAAGTCCCCATAGATGGTAAGCTCTCATCAAAAGAAAAATGCTTAAGAAAGGCGCTAAGGGATTTGTAGCCCACTTATGTTCATTAGAAACCTATCCAATGCTCCTACCCATTTTGATTTACAAGCAATTATAGATCATCATTTAGTGGTTTTTGGAGACACACCTAAAGGAATTCCTCCTAATAGGGATCATGATCATTCCATACAACTAGTGCCAAAGATCCAACCACACAACATCAAGCCTTATAGGTACCCGTATATACAAAAAATGTGAGATTAAAAAGATTATTTAGGAGATACTAGAGGTAGGAATTATTAGGTATAGCCAAAGTTCTTACTCCTTGCCTGTGGGGATGGTGTGTAAGAAGGATGAAACTTAGTGCATGTGCCTAGAATATAAAGTGCTCAACATGTAAACAATCAAAGATAAATTTCGTATTTCACATTGATGATTTGCTAAATGAATTGAATGAAGCTATGTATTTTACAAAGTTAGATCTTAGATTAGGTTATCACCAAATTTAAATTAAGAAATAAGATATTTCTAAGACATCATTTAGGACTCATGAGGGTCATTATGAATTTTTGGTGATGATATTTGGTCTTACCAATGCACCATCTACATTTCGAAGTTTGATGAACTCCGTCTTTAAGAAATTAATGAGGAAGTTTGTATTAGTGTTCTTTGATGATATATTGATTTATATTAAGACATGGGAATAAAACTTGCAGCATGTAGATAAAGAATTACAAGTTATTTAAGATCATCAACTCTATACTAAGTCATCCAAGTGTTCTTTTGATCTCTACGACGTGGAGTACTTGGGACACATAGTTTCACATGAAGGATTAAAGGTGGACCCTAAGAAAAGCAAGGCTATCATGTAATGGCTTGTTCCCAAAACCATTAAGAAATTGAGGGGTTTCTTTGGCTTGACTGGATACTATAGAATATTTATGAAGAATTATGGTTGTATATTATCACGAACCTAATAGCTTTATTGAAGAAGGTTTCTTTTCATTGAAATGAGTATGGTAATGCAACATTTGAGAGATTGGAGGCTATGTGTACAACTCTATTGCTTGCCACTCTATTTTTCACCAAGGATTTTTATTGTGAAATGAGATGATTCAAGAAATGGTATTGGAGCAATTATCATGTAGAAGGGTTGACCCATTTCTTTTGAGAGTCATCAATTGAAGGGTAAGAATAAACTCAAACCTATTTATCAGAAGGAAATTCTAGTTATTATTCATGCAGTAAAATAATTGAGACCTTATCTAATGGGTATACAATTAAAAGTTGAGACAAATGATAGCCTACAAAAATAGGTTACTAAGATGTTGGGATATGAATTTGAGATTGTATATAAGAAAGGAAGGAAAATGCTGTGGCAAATGTACTATTTAGGAAGGATGAGAAGGATGAAGCTTCATTATGTATCATTTCAATATTACAAGTAGATTGGGTAGAAAAATCCAAAAAAAGTGGTTGAATGATGTTGCTACAATTCATCTCATTCATCAATTATAGAGTGATCATAGTAGCTTAGATAATATTTTTTGGAAGGAATATGCTTTGTGGTATAAAGATTGATTGTATCTTTGTAAGAATTCCACTCTCAAAGAAAATATTATTAGAAAGCTTCATGAGTCTCCATTGGATGGTAATTTGATATTTTTGAATAATTATCATCAAATCCATCAAGACTTATTTTGGGAAGGGCTAAAATGTGATCAAAAATTTGTGGCTAAATTTTTGGTTTATCAAATAAATAAAGGGGAGACAATTAAGATCCTTGGTCTCTTACAACCCTTAGTTATTCCTAGCCAATTTTGGAAAGAGGTATCCATGGACTTCATCACAATGCTTCCAAGATCTAAAGGTAAGAATTTCATCATGGCAGTTGTGTATCACCTCACTAAATATGCACATTTCATTACATTATCACATCCTTTTACAAGTATAGTGGAAAATTATTTCTTAGAGAATAAACAAAAGCTATATGTGGTACACCTAAAGTTATTGTTAGTGATTGTGATCCTATCTGTACTATTCACTTTTGGATATATTTATTCTCAGATTTGGGTACTCAATTAGCTCATAGTTCTTCAAACCATCCTCAATCTAATGGTAAAAATGAGGTTATTAATAAGTGTTTGGAAGGATATCTATGTTTTAGATTTATTCTCATGTTTGGGTAATCAATTAGCTCATAGTTCTTCATACCATCCTCAATCTAATGGTAAAAATGAGGTTATTAATAAGTGTTTGGAAGGATATCTATGTTTTTTCACTTTATATAAGTAGTCTCAATGGGTAGAATAGCCACCACTAGAAGAATGGTGGTAGAACACTTCCTTTCACAGTTCATAAAAAATGTCTCCATTTATGGTACTATATGGATATCAGCATCCTCCACTCACATAATCATTTAAGATGTCACCAAGAGTTCAGGTCATGGAGGACCACATGCTTCATAAAAAAAAAATACTTTCAAGACTCAAGGAGAATCTAGTCATGGCACAAAATTGAATGAAGCAACAAGTGGACCAACACCGTAGTGAAAGAAGTTTTAAAGTTGGGAATTAGGTTTTCTTGATATTGCAATCGTACAAGAAAATGTCATTGAAGCAATAAATAAAGAACAAAAATTATCCCCAAAATATTTAACCCATACCAAATCATGCAAAAGATAGGTATTTTTGCCTATAAGCTTGATTTTCTACCAACAACAAAGATACATCTAGTTTTTCCTGTTTCCTATTTGAAGAATGTAAATGGGAATAATATCCTTAAACAATATAACCGAAGCTCAATGAAGAAGGGAGAATCATATTGGAACCATATTTCATTCATCAGACATGCACAAGGAAGATAAGAACTAGAACACTCACTAAGTATCTTATCCAATGGAATAATTTACCAGTTGAAGATGCCACATGGGAGGATGAAGATTTCATTCAGAAGCATCCACACTTGATTAGCATTAAGGATACTGCTTCTCTAAAGAAGGGGGGCATGCTTCACCCTTAATATTAGAGTATACATAGGGTTATTAGTAGCTGTCTTGTGGCTACCTTAAATCTTAATCAAGCCATATTATCACTATTATATTATTATTTAGTTAGGTCGGCCTAAGGATTATATAAGGTTATCTAGGTCGATGTGGGTGATATCCTAGGAATAAGTAGGGTATATAGGAGGTAGTAAGTCTTGTTGGGTCATTATATGGTGAATTGTGTTCTCATTGTAGATATTCAGAGGTTTTTCCCTTTGAAGTGGCTTGTCATCCTCAACTATTATCAATTATTTTCAACATATTCCATATTATCTTTTATTGTGCAAGTTGTTTGATAATAGGAAAGAGGGGACCTTCAAAAGGAACTCTGAAAGGATGTGAACTATAAAAAGAAGTTACAAAATAACTACCATGGGACAAGATAAAGGAGTAATGCAACACCAAATCAAAAACGCCCATGGAAATAGAATAAAATAAGAAATAAAGAGAAATTGAGGAAGTTGAGTTGATAAATAGAGTTAACATGGAAAGCCCAAATAACGAGGAAATACGAAAAAGACAACATACTGATAGGGATGAAATACACTACAAAACATTAGAGAAGGTAGAGAATTACATTATGGAGTGCACCAATGTCGGTGTGCCAAAAAGAAAAAGTAGTCCTAGAATAATAAGGGAAGACTCCAGAACTATCGATCTCTCTCTTGGATGAAGCAAGAGAGATTTTGTCAATTTTGGAAAGAAGTATAGATAGATATAGTGAATCTAAGAAGTAATTGGTAGATGGCTAGATAATTAAAAAGGCTTTAACACTACCATAATTAATCAGGATACCATCAGCAAGACCAAATTTATCTAATTTCATAGTCAACTTAGATGAAAAATTTATGGAATTCTTAAAACCTCGAATACACAATTATTATTTGAGGAAGAATACTTGGATAAATTAGTTAATAAGAGTGAGAAAATTAAGGAGAGAATAAATAGAACAAGAAAACAAAGGTATTTTAATTTGGACAAAGAACTGTTAACAACAAATAGAATGTCACTAACAAATGAAAAGATATCACCAAAGATGAAACGATGTTATGAAGAGTCACAAACCTTGGATCAAGACCCATCCCATAAACCCTATAAATAAAGAAGAATATTTTTTGAGGAGATACCACAACAGGAAGATAAGCATATACAAGAGAAAGATATAGCAGATTAGGAAGAAGTTTTGGGGAAAGAGTACTTTGAAACCAACTTAACAAGAGATAAGGGTAGAGAAAATAAACCTACAAAAATCAAGATTATTAAAAAGGAGAATAAATAATCTTGGTCGATAGACAAACCTAAATAGGATAAATGAAAACATGAAATGGAGTCATCCATCAAACTTTTGATATACAAAAAAGATACTACAAAGGCTACAAAACACATATTCCTTCTAGAATATTTATGTCAAAGAAAGTACATTGAAGAAGATAAAATATAACTATTAGACTTTGTAGCCTCCTTAAGGAAGGAAAAATTGGATTGGTATAAGAAGGCATATCCTAATCATAATAAGAATTGGGAGGAAGTCAAGAAAGACTTTCTAGTAAATTTTGACACTCTAGAAGTATCATTTGAGAGTGTAAGAAAAATGTGAGAGTTGGTAAAGAGGAAAGGAGAAATTGTTAAGGAATATGATAGGAGATTCAAATAAGTCCTCAAAAATTCAAAGAACCTTTAATAGAGAAGCAAAACATCAAATGGTTTATATCCAAACGTTCAACAAAGAAATAAGAACAACCTTGGATGGTAGACTCTTTGATACCTATTTAAATGTGGTAACTTTATCCTACCACATTGAGGCACATCCATGGAGGAAAAACAATAAGGAAAAATATATTGATATGATAGAGAAATCACAATTGGCGGTGGAACAACTCACTCTACACTATGATATAATGGCCAAAGAAGAGGCTAACAAAGGAAAACATAGCATATTGTTCTTACTACTCACAGGAAGGCCATTTGATAAATGATTTCCCTAAGGAATAAGGGGAAAGAAGAGCAACGCTGATAAAAGTAGAGTTTAAAACAACACCACAAATAATCTAGTCGGTGTTTTGTGGAACTTTTGTAGAATGGGATGACCACAAAATAGATGACTATCCCAAAAAAGTATTCCACCTAAGAAATTAAGAAGCTCATCTGAACCTTAGATGTACACTAAGTAAATATTATGAAAAATGGTAGACCATAATCTGGCATATATAAAAGGTCTTGTGGAACACCCTTTATACACACAAGGCAATGAGTATAGACAAACACCATGGAGGAACAACAGTAATGCCAATGCATTGCGAAATAATCCTCCATATAATCATCAGGATAAAATAAGTGTTGGAATTTATTGTCATTGATGTCAAAGGAGTATGAGATATTGTTAGAATATTGTTATTGATGTCAAAGGTGAGAAGAGCACTTTGTCAATAGAAAAAATCATATAATAGAAAAAGGCCAAAGGCCACTTATTGATGTTTGAAGACCAAGAAAAATCAGACTAAGAAGAGTAGATAAAGATGAAATGTGTTAGTGGAGCAACAAAATATATATCAATAATGAAATGAATCATGTATCAATGATGAAGTAAATCGAATTCAATAAATTATTGAATCTAATATCAATAGGGGAATGAATAGAAGATATATCATGAAGTGCTTCTTACCCGATAAATAAATAAATTAATTAAATAAAAAATAGTTTTAACCAAAAGTCACAAGTGTATGATGAAGGGTTATGTCTCATGGTGAGACAAGATATATAAGAGAAATAATTTGATGATATAATGTGGGTAATTTTTATCATTCAAGAGTGAGTGAAGAATAAAAAAGGGAGGAAGGCTTTTTCATTCAAAGAAGAAGTGTATAGAATTAGGATATGTAGCATGAAGTAAATAAGAGGAATATAGAAGAATGAAGTGAATGAATATTTTTAAATGAAGATATGGTTAAGAATAGTCAAGAGACATGTTGAAGATCTATGACCATTGAATAATAAAAAAAATAGTATATCATTCAAAGGCAGACATTAGGGAGAAATAAAAAGTACTAAAAGGTGTCATTTAGTCAACAAAAAGATATATCCTTTTAAAGAGTTATCTCGTTTCAAAGAGATGCAACTCTTCATTGAGATATAAACATATAAATAGATGTGTGTTCCAATAGAAAGGAAGATCTATTAATCAAGAGAGTGAAATATGTGTGAGGAGAGTGGAATAAATGTAATATCATACAAGAAGATTTGTGAAGAAGAGAAATGTGTGAGACACAAAGATATATTATTCAAGAACAAGAATATTTAAGAAGAAGAATATATACAAATTTATATATGGACATTTAATAAAGAGAATATATGTAGATTTTTGTATGAATATTTAAGAAAGAGAATATATGTAGATTTATGTGAGAAGATTTTGAGGAGTAGAATATCAAAGGAGATCATTTAAGGCTATTTTTATAGAATATTTATTCTCAAGAAGACAAGATTCTATTGAAGAGGTTGGTGCCTCATATTGGAGAGGTTGGTGCCCCATATTGATGAGGTTGGTGTCTCATATCAAAGAGATTGGTGTCTCTTGTTCAGTTGGTGCTCAATTGTGGGTATTGATGTCTCGACTAGGTTGGTTCCTATAAATTCTACAAGTGGGGATTGGTGTCTCAAGTGGGTTGGTGCTCATAAATTGTATAAGAGGGGATTGGTATCTCTTGTAGGTTAGTTCCTACAAAGATTATAAAATATATTTATATAAAAGGAGTATTTTATCATGGTTTTCTCTCGTAAGGGTTTCCACATAAATCATGTGTTCTTGTGTTGCATAATTATTAGATCTTATGTGAATGATATTGTGAAATTGACATTATTGTGGTTGTTAGTTTAAAAAATAAAGAAATGTGTTATATTGATTCACCCCCCTCTCAGTATAAGAGTGCTCTCATCACTGAGATCATTCCATTATAGAGGAAGTCGAGGATGCAAAAGGGGAAACCACATAAGAGATTACACAACTTGCTTCAAATGTGATAAGCATGGTCACTACGCTACAAAATTTTGGTAAAAAAATGCATTCTATAGTAACAAGGATCATAAAATATATAATTATGAAAGGGCACAATAATATTTATAGAACGCCCCACTAAAATCTAAGAGTGATTAGCTAAGAAAAGGAGCTAAGTTTATTAAGTGAATACCCTTGCAAGGAACTAGATGATGTTAGAGAATTGACAATTGGACATTAGACATCTCCACAAGTGAGGAGTATTCAAGAGAAGAATATCAAAAGGAGATAAAACCTCAAAAAAATTGAATGAATAAGAAAATAAAATTGTGGTACTTACCCGCCAAGGGACTAATATTGCTAAAAATAAGAAGAAAAATAAAGAGATAATTGAAGAATCAATTTCAAAAGAAGATGAGTATGGGTACTTCCAGCCCAAAAAGCAACAACATGATAGAATATTAGAGGACACCAAGAAAGCAATTATTTGGGAAAAATGAAGAAAGTGGTTGCTTTTCAGAGGTAGACATAATTACATTAAAGAAGTTGGCTTCCTTGGCACAACAAAAGAATTTTTGGTCAAATTGGAGAAATTGGGAAAATATTGGAACAAATAAACACCCAATCAGCCCCAAATGCATAGAATAAGAAGAAAACATAATTGGAAGAATAGACCTCTAATGATTGTTGGGATTAAGGTGTCTCAACCATTGATTCCTAACACTAATTAATTGATTATTAGGTGCATATTAATTTATCATAATGTATTAAACTTCCTAAGTTACCATTCACTTTGTGGGACCTATTGTTGAGATGACATCCTACATGGTAGGTGATGAGATATGCCAACATCACTATTTTTTAGGAATTTGGTGCCCGCTCTAGGAGGTCCTATTTTTTAGGAGGAGGATGCTGTCACATATTTCTATATTGGTGATAAAACTATTTTGGAAACTTCCTATGTTGATTTGAGAGTCACGGTTAGCAGTTTCTATATTAGAATTGAAGAGGAATAAAATAAATTTTAGCTTTATCTGCTTTAGGTGCCCAAGATGAGGATAAGGTTGTTTTAGTTTAGCAGGTTGATTTTAAATATCATGATTTTTGAATTTTTATAGATATTATATTTGTAGAAGATTGAGGATGTATTTTTAGGCATCTATCTTAGTGCTTTATAATTATGAGAGTTTTCTTGAGGAGTTGAGAGGAGAATTTTTCATTATAGGGTTATGCTGTTGGATTTCCTCTAAAGAAGAGAAATATGCAAATCTCCATTTTAAGGATTTGAGCCTATAAATATATTGTAACTTTTTATTTGCAGATTAATACCTTAGTTCAATGCTTTGGAGTGTGGGGTTTTTTTTAACCAATTTTTTTTTTCCCCACATATATTGGTGTTTCTTCTCTTCCATCTTTTATTCTTTTATTCTTCTTCTTTCATGTTCTTAAAGTGATAATTTATAATGTTCCATTATGCTGCTAAAAATTTACTTAGATCTAAAAATTACATTATATTTCCTCTAAGGGTTAATGTGATGAGAAATCAACTATGTCAGGTTCCACTTTAATGGCATAGTAGTATGTGCTTGTATCAAGTAGTTAAAATTGTAGACACTAAAAAAATGTCCTAGACTTGCTAATACCATTTTTCCTTATCAATTCCCTTGTCTAATATTATAAGCCTTCTATTAATTAAATAATTTTAATTATTTAATTAATTCATTTATGTCTTTATTCCTCTTTGATTAATTAAATAAATTTTATTTATTTAATTATGTCATTAATTAAGTCTTTTTCTTTCTAAAATTAAATAAATCCTTATTTATTTAATTTTTACCACCTTCCACTATAATTAAATAATTATTTTAATTATTTAATTATTCATTAGTCTCTTCTATCATAAATTAAATAAATTTTATTTATTTAATTGATCTTCTCCCTTCCAATTTTGAATCAAATCATTATTTAATTCAAAAGGTCAACATGTCACATGTCCTCTATTAATTAAATAATATTTTTATTATTTAATTATTCATTTAATTTTCTCCTACCACCTCTTTGTTTGTTCCAATATTATCTTCCACATCAAATTTTATCTCTTGAAATCTCATTCATTATATACCCTTGATTAAATTATTTTATAATTTAATCTCAACCGTCCATCCTTATCATTTTCCCTAATTTAGCCATAACCCTATTCCATACTACAACTCTCATTCTTGACCATTGATATTTAGGTCAAATTAAGCTTTCAATCTCTACTCTTCATGAAAAAATTGACATTCTATAAAAGACATCTATTTTGTCATTGTCAAGCTATCTCTTGTCAAGTTATCTAGTCTATCTACCTCTTGCTATCTAGTCTATTGTATCTACAAGCTATCTTGAGGCATCTCACTATCTTGTCAACTCAAGTGCATTCTAGTCAATCATAATCTTCAATACTTTTGCTTTGTCATTGTCATTAGGCCTATTTGCATACTCAAAAATTTGAGGGCAATTATTCATATCAAGCAACATGGAGAAGTGCAATGAAGGTATTATCAATGGTGGTATGAAGACTCTTTGGTAATATTGTTCCATGCTTTATATCTGTATGCTTATTTGTACTTATTTGTACTTAATTGTTTACTATGGTTTGATTTATATGAATTCTTGCCTAACCTTGATAATTTTAACCTAATTACAAAAGTCTGATTTAAAAAGAAAAATAAGATACTAAAGGTGCATATTAGTTCTCAGAGGTCTTTCTGGGTTCATCTTTCCTTTTCAATGATAAATACACATCTCAATCACCACAAAGGAAAAAATGTTATAGTATAATTAGGTGCAAACATTAACATCATATCGAAAACAACTTGGGAAAAATTATGAAGGCCTAAACTAGTAAAAACTCTATTAAATGCTAGTTTAGTAGATGGATCCAAAATGCAAATAATGGGCACATGGAAGAATGATGAGGTTAATGTGCAAATCCTAAAGTTGGTAAAAAAATTGAACTAATAGAAATGAAAGAACCTTTTAATACATTCCAAGCATTACTAGGTCTCAAATGGTTTGTCAATACAAATGGAATAGTAGATTCTAGAAAAGAAGAAATCTCATTTGTAGATGAAAATAAGGTCATCCATATTCCCTTAAGAGATGGTCATCCATATCCCTTAATAGATAATGAAGATAATTCATATGAAGAAGAGTTGATCAAGAGGAAGATGAATAAAATAACTCAAGATTGATATACTCAATTTCAAAATTACCTAACATAGATACCAAAGAAGAATCATATAGTGAAGGGGAAATTGAAGTAGAAAGAAATGATGAAAGCATGAACAATGAAGAAGTACTAAATGTGTGGATATAGAATGAAACAAAGTGAACCTCTCATAACACATATGGGTTCAGAAGTGTTTTTATGGTGCAAAGCCACTAAGAAAAAATATCACAAAATATTGCAACTAAAGATAACCTGTTGAAAGAGTCAGAAAACACAATATGTAGTCACTTGGGTTCATCTCTCGAGGAAAAAAAGAATGTAAACCATATCCAAAGGGGCATATCACACATTAAAATCCCTATATTTTTAGGAATTGGTAAGCCTAAATGAATATATAAAGGATATGGAAAGAAAATTTGAAAACGAAGAAATGCAGATTTTTGCACTACAAGACACATTGGTCTGCAATACCACATGTTGGTGGCACACACATAAAAATAAAGTTCCCCATTGGTATGCTTTGAAAATTATGATCAAAACTAGATACATACAAGAGGAAGGGGAATATGCCATCATTTTAAAATATAAGGGTTTAATCACCCCTGAGGAACACTTACAAATATGTACTATTGCATGGAAAGGATGTGGATAGTATGATCATTGATTATACCTAAAAAATTTCTATTGGACATTAACAAAAATAGTCCAAATATAGTACATAGATCAAGAGAGGAATGAAATACATGATTGGAAAGAGCTTCAAATAGACTTAATCCACACCTTCTCATTTTGGGATGAAAAATAAAATATATGTACCACATTGAGGGGAATGAATGAAATTATCTTTATCCCAACTATAGAAACTAACACACAAATATTACTAAAAAATCCTCCACCTTGGATTAAAGGAGTATGGAAACTAATAGAGTGGATGGATAAGAAAACACATTATATAGAGAACTGATGCTATCAAACACATCAAAAGGAAGGATATCTAGACCCTAAGTTAAAAATAATAATGACAAAAGGGGAAAGAGAACTACAACTCCACAATGATTCAAAATATAAATAATACAACCAACCTCTTAAATTGAGGGAAGAAAACTTATCATCCATTGTTTATCCCAAACTAGTTGAAATTGGAGATTATTAGGATGATAAAATAGTTGCAAATATGGTTGAGATTTTTTATTAGTATAAATAATTATTTCCTTGGAATTTCAAAGAGATGAAAGGGATCAAGGAAGAAGTTGGAGTAATGAAAATACAATTGAAGGAAGGAGCCAAACCACAAAGGAAAAGACCATACCGGCTCAACCCCAATATGAAAAATAAAGTTAAAATAGAACTGGATAAGATGTTAACATTTGGAATAATAAAATCGGTAGAAGATTCAAAATATATTAGCCCCATGGTGGTCCAAAAAAAAGGATATGTGTTGATTTTTAGGAACTAAACAAAGCTTGTATTCATGATCCCTTTCCAACTCCATTTATAGAAGAAATACTAGAATATTTTTCATGAAGGTAAATTTACTCATTCACTAATGGATTCTCTATATACGATCAGGTCAAGATCAAAGAAGAAGACCAACAAAATACCACCTTTGTGATAGAATGAGGACCATTTATGTATACAGTCATATCATTTGGTTTTAAAAATGCTCCAATAGTATTTAGCAGAATAATGGCCAATACATTCAAATATTTTATTCATGCTTTCTTATAAGTCTATTTGGATGACTAGAGAATATATGGGATGATTAAGAATAACATTCAAATACTCTACACAATGCTAAAAAGATTCAGAAGCATGGAAATATCCTTGAATATCAAAAATCCATATTTTTGATACCCTTTGGGATACTATTAAGATATATTATTTGTAAGGAGGGACTAATGGTGGATCATATGAAGTTAGCACTAATCATGACCACCACCTAAGACAACAATAGAAGTAAAAACATTCATAGTTATACCGAGTATCATCAAAATTTTATTAAGAGATATGCCACATTAGTTGCACCATTGGAAGAACTAAAGAAAAATACAAACAAAACTATAAATTGGAAAAAACAATGTCAACACTCTTTTGATGCACTAAAACAAAATATTATAGAGGATCCCATATTGATATTCCTTGATTGGACAATCCCTTTCCACGTACATGTTGATGCCTACAAGATATCCATAGGATAAATACTAGCTCAACCATGTGGAAATAAATACCATCCAATTTCATTTGTAAGCCAAAAACTCTCTAAAGTGGAGAAAAAATATACAACTACAGAGAGAGAATCTCTAGCTATGGTGTATTCCCTACAGAAGTTTTCCCGCTATTTACAATCTACACCATTTAATTTTTACATGAACCATGAACCATTGAATTTCTTATTGAACAAACCAATCATTTACAGGAGAATATGTAGATGACTACTATTGTTCCAAGAGTCAATTTTACCATTATGGTCAAGCTCAGAAATAAAAATCAAGGTTTGGACTACCTGTCAAGAATTGACACAGGTGAGGAACCAAATGAGTATGAGGAATCTTTACCTAGTGCAACTGTGTTTAGGATAACTGTAGTGCCAAAAGAACTACATGACATGGCAACACTACTATCTACTAGAGCATATCCAACTAATATGTCATCACATGACAAAACATTACTATTGTAGAAGTCAGTCCCTTTCACATTGAGAGAGGGAGCATTGTACAAAAAAGGAAGGGATGATATTTTTCGATGAGTAGCATATGAACATGAAAGAAATGATGTATTAAGGGAAGCATGTGAAGGAATATATGTTGGACATAAATTTGGAGAAGATTTTGTCAAGAAAGTTTTGCTGGCAAGACTATGGTGGCCTACATTACATAAAGATGAAAAATAATATGCTAAAAACTATGATATTTTTTAGAGAATTGGAAGATCCATCGCAATGGATAAAATTACCTTACAACCAATACTACCCTAAATTCCATTTAAAAATGGGAAATTTATTTCATTAGACCCATAGATCCTTTGGTGAGGTTATATAAGGCTAGTTTTATCATTACCGATATACAATAATTGACCAAATGGGTCAAGGTAGAACCAATTAAGGATTGTACCACACAAGCATACATAAAGTTCATATATCATAGTACTTTAAAATATTTGGGTTCCCCTTAATCATTACGAGTGATAAAGGGAAACATTTTGTGAACAAGGTCATCACAAAATTACTCAAAAATTTTATGATAACCCATACTCTGAGTACACCTTACCATCCATAAGATAATGGAGCAATTGAAGTATTGAACACAATTATAAGCACCACCCTAAAAAATATGTCTAGCATAAACAAAAAAATTTGAGATATAAAGATACCAATAGTGATTTGGGCTGATAGAACCACCTAAAAAATATCTACCAAATTTACCCCTTTCGAATTAGTCTATGGAATTGAGGAAAACGTACCCATGAACGTCATTGTCTATAATCTACATACTACAATCACCTTGAAGCTTATGGATGAAGAGTCAATAAAATAGAGGTTGGAAGATTTGGATAAATTGGATGAAGATAGACAACTTGTGATACACACCAACTCATAGAAAGGAGACAAACAACATGGTATGACCGCAATATCAATACAAGATATTTAGTGGGAGATAATATATGATGATTGGAGCCTAGATATAATGAAAATCACAAACCTCATGGTCAAATATGCCACCATGGGAATAGGCTATAAATTCTACTACACCAATAGGGAAGATTCAGAAATCACAACCTCCATTCATGTAGTATATCAAATGATAGTGGAGGGAAAATATATTAAAGGAAAGAATTGTTGGAGAACATAGAGCACACAAAGAAATCCCTCTATCAATTCAGGTATGGGACTTTGATTATCTACTTAACATTATATTTCATGAATGCATTATCAAAATTTGCAGGCAAGATCTGGGATACTACTAAGTTGATAGTTGCAAAATTACAAGATCACATCAAACACTTCTAGGATTCCACATCTTTCATGGAAACCTATTTGGGTTTATTCAAATCCTTACAAGAGAAATTGTAGGTTTAGAAATCTAAAAATGTCCTAGCTTGTGAACTAGCATTTTTGACACTCATATTCATCTATTAATTAAGTGATTTAACATCGTTTAATTAATTCATCATCAAACAACATCAAACAACATCAAATAACTTTGAATAGCATTGAACAACATCGAACACCATCGAACAACATCGAACACCATCGAACAACATCAAACAACATCGAACACCATCGAACACCATCGAACAACATTGAACAACATCGAACAACATCAAACACCATCAAACAATTTCAAACAACATCGAATAGCATCAAACAACATCAAACAACATCGAACAACATCGAACAACATCAAACAACATCAAATAAAATTGAACATCATCCTACACCATCTCATAACATCTTGTAACATCTCAAAATGACTCAGATTTATCTCATAACATATCATAATAACTCAAAATCATCTTGTAATGTCTCGAAACATCTCAAAATCACCCTGAAATAGCTCAGAATCATCCTATAACATCTCAGAATGACTCAGAAACATCCCGTAATATCTCAAAATGACTCAAAATCATCTTGTAACACCTTGAAATAATCCTGTAATGCCTCAAAATGACTCGAAATCATCCTGTAACGCCTCTAAATGACTCAAAATCAACCCGTAACACCTTTAAATGACTCGAAATCATCTCGTAATGCCTTGGAATGACTCAAAATCATCCTGTAACATCTCAGAATGACTTAGAATCATCTCAAAATCACCCCAAAATGGCTCAGAATCATCCCGTAATATCTTAGATCATCTCAGATCATCTCAAAATCATCTCACAACATCCCCACATTGCACCACATCAAAACAACATCAAAAACCCTAATTCCTCTATTAATTGAATAATACAACATTATTTAATTAATTCACTTTTTCATCATTTCAGACAAATTAAATAAATTTCATTTATTTAACAAAGTCCTTAAAACCCTAATTCTAATATTAATTAAATAAAACAACATTATTTGATTAATTCACGTTTCATCATTTCGACCAATTAAATAAATCACATTTATTTAATAAAGTCCTAATCCCACTTTATTTTGTCCTAATTGATTAAATACCACCAATTATTTAATTACGTCGCTAAATCACCTTATTCCCATAAGTTGATTAAATTATTAAATAATAATTTAATTATGGCACTTTCCCTCCAAAATTTGAATAATTAAATCAAACTAAGGCAACTTTGTTTGCAAAAGTCAAACTTGATTTGCACCTTCAACTCCAAAAATTAATTAATTAATTTTCCTCACCCACTTTTTGATTGAGCAAATTACGATTGTTGACTGAGTAATCTGATTTGTTAACTAATCAATCCAAATTGTTAATTGAACAATCTATTCTATTAACTAATCAATCACATCCCTAACTAGGCCATCACAATGCTGACCGATCAATCTATTCTCTTAATTGATCAATCACATTCCTGACTAGCCAATCTATTTCTCAATCACCCAAATTGTGCAATCAACTTTGCACAATTTTTTGATGTAGGAGCATCCTTGGTTCTTGTAAATCTTGCATCAACCAAAAATATCTTCACTCAGTTTTGTTCTTGTTTTGTTCTTGTTCTGGTTCGAGTTGGTAGATCCGGTGTTTCTTCATGTTTGCTCGCCATATCTTATGTACCTAGGATTTCATTGTGGACATGTTCAATTTTCATATTCCAAGTTTTCAGCTCATTTGGATATTTTTTCAGCAATTTATTGCTTCCGGAGTATGTGAAATTTTTTGGGACTGGTCCCAAAATAACTTCAAAACCTAACGGCTAGTTGGATCGATCGTGAATCTTTCTCAAGACTTGCGGATCCTCATGGTGTGTTTAGATTTGTTCTATGGAGTGTCCCCAACCTTATAATTAGGTCCACACTTCATCTTACGCATCTACCATGGATGAATTTCAGATTTGAGGCCGACCTGTTCTTGCACACATTACACTTTTCTTCTCAAAGATTGTGGTGATCTTTGGCTGACACAAATGTTTCTCGACCCACGGATGTGATATAAAGCTAGTATTGAACCGTTAGATGAGAGATATAATTAGGAAGATAGAATAAGATGTATATAGATTTTGATCTGTAAGATTTTCGCTCGCATGTATGAGTACTATATTTTGAGCATGTTGTAATCAGGCCTGTGCGCCGAATCTGAAAGCTCAGATGTGGCAGACTATTTGTAATCGATATTTATGATAATACGAATGTTTGCATCTTCATTTTCCTCCATATTTCGTGTTGCTTCTATTGTGTGACTCTTGCTGCATGGTTTGGACTATTCTCTTTGAGGACCCTCCTACCGTAACTGGTATCAGAGCGAGATTTGTTCCTTGCGAGATCATCAGAAGTTGTGCAGTCCTGTTGAAGATTTGTTGTAGGGTGGAAGATTAAGGATCCGACCTGAAATTGTAGAGGACTTCTGTAAAGATGGTGGGAAGAAAATTTTTTTAGAGGAAATGGAGCATGTGGAAATGTAGACCCAACTGTAATAGAGATGTTGAGAGGAATTGCTGCTAGTTTAGAATCAGTTGAAACGTCCTAGAGAAGAGGTCGACTAGTTGATGATGTAAGTGATGAAGAAGTAGAAGAACAAGAAGATGCTACAAGAGAAGAGAAACTTGGCCTTGATCAGGGAGAAGAGAGGTTCATAAGAGCCCTAACTAGAGTGAACACTAAGCCACATTTCAATCCATCAGATTATAATGGTAAGTTGGATTCAGATGAATTTTTGGATTGGATAATAGAAATGGAGAAATACTTTGATTTTGAAGGTACCCCGGATGATAAGAAGGTGAAATTTTCCTGTATAAAGTTGAGAGGACATGCATCCCTTTGGTGGGAACATTTGTAGATAGATAGACAAAGAAAAGGAAAGGAGAAGATAAGATCATGGGATCAGATGGTGAATAAATTGAAGACAAAGTTTACGCTTGCAGAATATTAGATTAGTTTGTTCAAGAAATTGCAGAACCTGAAGTAGAAAGAATCAAGTGTGATAAAATATACTGAGGAATTCTATAAGTTGAATATTAGATCTGGACATTTAGAAGATGAGAATGAACATGTAGCCAGATATGTGAATGGTCTGAGGTCATTTATTCAAGATGAGATCAATTTGATTAAGTTGTTGAGTGTGGAAGAGGCATATCAGTGTGCCCTCAAGGCAAAAGAGAAACTGAATAAAAGACATGAAAAAAGATAGAGAGGAAGAGGTGGAAGATTTTAGAGAGGAATAATATTCACTGGAGGGGGAAGAGGAAATTTTTAAGATCAAAATAAAGATAAGGAGGTCAATAAGAATGAAAATTCATACCAAAGAGATGATGGAAACTCTTACAGAAGAGGAGGATATGGTGGTTACAAAAATGAAGGGTATAGAAAAGATGACAGAGGACAAGAGAAAAGATTATTTAGGGGAACTTCCTTTAAATGTGGTGGAGAAGCACATAGAGCCTTTGAATGCAAACAAGGAGAGACAAAACAAAGACTGAGAACAATAGGAGAACAAACTTTGTGAGGAGGATCATGCTGGATCATCTAATCAACCAGAAGAAGGAGAGGTATTGGTGAATAGGAGAGTGTTGTGTCAAAGTGAATTGGAGAAAGAACCATTGCAGAGAAAGAATTTGTTCAGGACCAAATGCAACGTAGCTGGTAAATGTTGCAAAGTGATCATTGATAGTGGAAGTTTAGAGAACTTGGCTTTTGAAGAAATGGTTACCAAATTAAAGTTGGAAAGGTTGAAACACCCTAAACCCTATCAGATAGCATGGATTCAAGATGAGCATAAAATACTGGTAAGTGAACAATGTTTGGTGAAATTGAAGATAGGAAACTACCATGATGAAGTTTTGTGTGATATTATGCCTATGGATATATGCCATATCTTGTTGGGAAGGCCTTGGTAGTATGATCGAAAAGATATTCATGATGGAAAGAAGAACATATACACCATTTTTGCTAATGGGATGAAGTAGACTTTGTTACCCTTAGAAGATGTTCCTAAGGATTGTACGGCTGCTAGAATCTATTTGGTTGATGGAAGGATATTTCTAGATGGATTGAGACATGAGAACATGTGCTATGCATCGGTGCCTAAGAAAGTTGAAGACTTGAAGCATGTAGAAGGACAACTTGAGGAGATAAAAGAGTTGGTGACAGAATATGAGGCTATCATTTCTGATAATGTACTTGATGGATTGCCACATGTAAGGAGTATTAGTCATTGCATGGATCTGATTCCTGGAGCTAGTTTTCCTAATAAAGCAACACATCGGATGACACCAGTAGAGAATGAAGAATTGAATAGACAAGTGCAAGAGTTTTTGAGGAAAGGTTTGATTAGAGAAAGCTTAAGTCCTTGTGCAATACCTATTGTGGTTGCACCTAAGAAGGATGGAGAATGGAGAATGTGTACAGACTCTAGAGCCATAAATAAGATCATGGTGAAGTAAAGATTTCCTTTGCCTTAGATGGATGACATCATGGATTTTTTGAGTAGAGCTAAGTACTTTAAAAAGATAGACTTGAAGAGTGGATATCATCATATCAGAATCAGAGAAGGAGATGAGTGGAAAACAACATTCAAGACAAATGAAGGATTGTATGAGTGGTTAGTGATGCCTTTTGGGTTGAAAAATGCACCAAGTACTTTCATGAGGTTGATGAATGAGGTATTCAATAAATTCTTGGGTAAATTTGTGATTGTATATTTGGATGACATTTTGTTTTTTAATAAGACTAGAGAAGAACATTTGTTGCATATAAGACAAGTTTTGCAAAGGTTGAAAGAAGAACAATTGCTGATAAACATAAAGAAGTGTAGCTTCATGAAGGAGGAATTGGTATATCTAGGATTTGTAATATCAATAGATGGATTGAAGATGGATCCTAAGAAAGTGAGATCTATTGTTGAATGGCTTACACCTAAAAGCATTGGAGAGGTGAGATCATTTCATGGATTGGCTAGTTTCTACCAAAAGTTCATTAGGAGTTTCAGTTCTATTTGTAGCCCTATGACATAAACAATGAGAGGAGATAAGAAGGATTTTAGATGGACATTTGGAGTAGACAAAAGCTTTGAGTTGTTGAAACAAAAGGTGACAGAGAAACCTATGTTGTCTTTACTAGACTTTGATAAGGTATTTCAAGTAGACTGTAATGCAAGTGGAAATGCAATTGGAGCAGTGTTAAGACAAGAAGGAAGACTAGTAGCCTATTTTAGTGAGAAATTGAATGATGCAAGGAGAAGATATTCATTATATGATCAGGAGTTCTATTCCATAGTTCAAGCTTTGAAAAATTGGAGAGATTACTTGTTATCTAAGGAGTTTGTGTTGTATACAGATCATCAGGCTTTACAATATTTGAACAGTCACGGTAAGTTGAATCAAAAACACATAAGATGGGCAGAGTTCTTACAGAGTTACACTTTTGTCTTGAAACATAGGAGTGGAAAGTCAAATAGAGTTGTTGATGCTTTGAGTGGAAGAAGGAAATTACTGGCATAGATGAGAGTGGAGGTATTAGGCTTTGATGAATTAAGGAACTTGTATAAGGAAGACCCAAATTTTGTAGAACCTTGGAGATCATGTAGAGAACCAGTCTTGGAGGATAGAAGTCAGTGGTTGGATTATTTCATCCAAGAGGACATGTTTTTTAGAGGAAATTAGTTATGTGTACCCCAAAGCTCGATGAGGGATACATTGGTAAAAGAGAAACATAGTGAAGGATTGGCAGGACATTTTGGAATTGACAAGATAGTAGCATTGGTGAGTGAGAATTAATTTTGGCCATAGATTCGTAAGGATATCAGGAAATTTGTGTAGAGTTTTAGAGTTTGTCAAGTGGCAACAAGGAGTAGTCAAAATGTTGGATTGTATAAACCTTTGATAGTACCAGAAAGGCCTTGGGAGGATATCATCATGCATTTCATACTTGGTTTGCCTAAGACACAAAGAGGTAATGATTTAGTATTTGTGGTAGTGGACAAATTTTCTAAGATGGCACATTTCATACCTTGTAAGAAGATGACTAATGTAGTACATGTAGCAGATTTGTTTTTTAGAGAAGTGGTCAGATTGCACGGATTACCTAGGAGTATTGTTTTAGATAGAGATATGAAGTTTGTTGGTTATTTTTGGAGGACACTTTGGAAGAAGTTGAAGATAGATTTGAAGTTTAGTTCTACTTTTCATCCACATAAAGATGGATAGATAGAGGTAGTGAATGAAAATTTGGGAAATCTGCTGAGATGTTTGGTTGGAGGGAAGACTAGAATTTGGGATCTAGACCTAACACAAGCAGAGTTTGCCTACAATAATTCAGTGAACAAGAGTAATGGAAAGACACCTTTTGAGATTGTTATAGGAGTTCATCCTAGAGGTATATTAGAGTTGAGAGACATCAGTAGGGAAGATAAAAGGAGTGTAGAAGCAGTAGAATTTGTATAACATATGAAGATAGTGCATACTCAAGTGAAACAACATTTGGAAAACATGAACCAAAAGTATAAGGAGAAAGCATATGAAAAGAGGAGACATAAGGAGTTCGGAGTTGGAGATGAATTGGTGGTGTAATTGAGGAAAGAAATATTTCTAGTTGGAACATACATTAAATTGAAGATGAGGAAGTTTGGAACCTGTAGGATTTTGAAGAAGTTTGATTCAGGAAATGCTTATGAAATGGAATTACCAAATGACATGGGCATATCACCTATATTCAACATTGCAAATCTACATTAGTACCATGAGGCATAATTCAATGAAGACAACAAGGTGAAGTTGAAAGAATAACTTACTAAACAACAATCAAATGAGGTAGAAGAGATTTTGGATGTCAGAAATGGAAGGAGGACTCATGGAAGACAATATAATGAATATTTGGTGAAATGGAAGGGTAGACTAGTGGAGGATTCTTCTTGGATTTCTCAAGATGAGGTAGACCATATTGGTTTTCCTTTGGTCCCTATAAAGTGAGAGGCTCAATTTTTATTAACCCCAGATGTCTGATGCAAGAGCATCCTTGGTTCTTGGAAATCTTGCATCAACCAAAAATATCTTCATTCAGTTTTGTTCTTGTTCTGGCTCGAGTTGGTAGATACGGTGTTTCTTCATGTTTTCTCACCATATCTTACATACCTAGGATTTCATTGTGGACATGTTCAATTGTCATATTCCAATTTTTCAGCTCATTTGGATCTTTTTCCGACAATTTATTGCTTTTGGAGTACGTGAAATTTTTTGGGACTGGCCCCAGAATAACTTCAAAACCTAACAGCTATTTGGATCGATCACAAATCTTTCCCGTGACTTGTGGGTCCTCACGGTGTGTTTATATTTTTTCTATGGAGTGTCCCTGACATTATAATTAGGTCCACACTTCATCTTACACATCTACCATAGATGAA
Source organism: Sequoiadendron giganteum (assembly GCA_007115665.2). Lineage (NCBI taxonomy): Eukaryota > Viridiplantae > Streptophyta > Pinopsida > Cupressales > Cupressaceae > Sequoiadendron > Sequoiadendron giganteum. The sequence continues at coordinate 426,177,552 of CM021104.1, forward strand.
TTTCAGATTTGAGGCCGACCTGTTCTTGCACACGTTACACTTTTCTTCTCGAAGATTGTTGTGATCTTTGGTTGACGTGGATGTTTCTCGACCCGCGGATGTGATATAAAGCTAGTATTGAACCATTAGATGAGAGATATAATTAGGAAGATAGAATAAGATGTATATAGATTTTGATCTGTAAGATTTTCGCTCGCATGTATGAGCACTATATTTTGAGCATGTTGTAATCAGGCATGTACACCGAATCTACAAGCTCGGATGTGGCAGACTATTTGTAATCAATATTTTTGATAATACGAATGTTTGCATCTGAATTTGCATCCATATTTCATGTTGCTTATATTGTGTCTCTTACTACATGGTTTGGACTGTTCTCTTTAAGGACCCTTGTACCGTGGTTGCACTATTTTCTCATGTCTAATTCCTCTCAACACACTTTGACCATTGATCTGGATATTATTCAACATGATCTTGATCATCTATTTCAAATCACATCTTCTATATAAGAAACCCCTTTCCTCACAAATAAGGATCAGAGAGTCAACATACCTTGAGCAAAACATTTCTATCAAGATCATTCTTGAGAGAGCTTCATTCCTTCCTTCGATCAACCAAACATTCATCCACACTTTGCACATAAAATTTGGAGGCTTCGTTGTGATAAGAGCAATCCAACATCAAGCGAATACACTACACTACAGGATAGTAATGCTGCGTTGTTTTTATACATTCATTTATGCATGTTAGAATAGCTTAGTTTCATTTTGTATGTGTAGGTTAAGATCTTAGATTAATATGT